>CM046383.1:8484450-8548483 GCA_025413485.1 Ficus microcarpa | reverse complement strand
TCATCACTTTGACCATTTTAGTCAAACTTTGACTTTCTCGGTCAAACTTTGACCAACTTGGAATTGTATACTTTTTCGTCCCTTTTGGCTCAAAAGATTCGTTGCTAATCTAAGCAATCCATTTTGAGTTTTATTGAACCATAAAAACTCACGAAATGTAAGAAAAACTCTTAACCGAGCTTTTTCATAAATACCTCTATGGTATACATTTAATTCATTTGAAAGGAAATAGTGACATCGAAAAAATCTAGATATTACAAGGGGGGTTTGTTGACTGACATGTGAACTAAGTTTAAAGTTGAACTAAATGGTCAACTTTCTCATACAACACCTATTTATAATTATAGGTGACTTTGATTTCTTTAAAAATTGCATAATAGTCCCCTAAAAAGCAACTAATTGCCTACAATTCCATGCAAGGTGGCCGGCCAAGGGAGGAGTACTTGGTGACCAAGTAAAGTTGAATGGTCAACTTTTAATTTTTTCCATATTTTCCCAAAAATCCAAAAATTCCTTAATTATCTATTGTTGATGAGGTGTCCCTTAATTAAGCTTTATTTGGCTTGTCTCCCAAAGTACAGTCCAATATCATACTAATATGAATATTATCAATACTGTTTTCTACTATAAACAGTACAGTTATACTGAACTGTAGTCCAAAATTCATCTGTGCTTAACTGGACTGCGTAAAATTTTTTTCTTTGGACTTGAAGCCTCTAGGCCTTTTTACTCTAAATATTGAGCTTGATTTTTCTACAATGGTCCTGTGCCTTATTCTTACTTCCGTATTCGTAATGACAGTTTTTCACAGTATAATTTCATACTGTTTATTATACTGCAGTACAGTCTCAAACATATCTTAGATTTTTCCTGATCAAACGTTGACCAGAATAAAGTCATACATAAATTCTAATTTCGATAAAATCAGATTAGGCATTTCATATAAATATTCATAACACAAACTTTGATTTCAAAAGGCAGAAATCGTAATTTGTACAAAAATGGGTTATTACATCATTGGCCGGTTTTATTTAGAGCTCTAATAACCTAGCTAGCTGGTTTAAAAATTCTACACACGCTTTCTTCAATGATATTTGAAAAATATTAGAGATTAGGGAAGAAATTAAAGCAAACATAAATTTCGTATTTGAAGAGATAAATTCAAATACGTTTTATTCTTTTCATATATACTTTCCTCACTCGAAGATATAGGACTTCGTGCTATGTTTTAGACTGTATATATTTAGTTGGACTGCGCGTGCTTCATGTCTACAATATAGACAAAACAAAACAAAAGCAATAAATAATAAAGAAATTAACTAGATTAAAATTAAAAATATTTTTTTTACAAAAATAAAAAATAAAAAATAAAGTTACCAAATGACGGACATTGAACCCGCCATGTGTTGACAATTGTGGGGAAGCGTCCTTTTTAAAGTGTAGCAAGATATTATCCTCATTCAAAGATATAGGACTTCTTGTTGTCGTGTTTTGAGGACTTCTTATAGTGACATTGAAGCATTTTTTAAAAAATAAATAAATGAAGAGGAGGAATTATAAGGTCTCCAATTTAGAATTCATCCTTAATGAAAAAATAATAATAATAAAATAAAATAAAATAAAATTTACCGTTAGGATTAAAAAGAAAAAAGAAAAAAGAAAAAATAGCTTACGTACAAAACTAAAAGCAAGATAAAAAAAAAAGAAAAAAGAAAAAAGAAAAGAAAATCAAGCAAACAATAAAAAACAGCCTAAGAGAAAATCATTAGGATTTTTCTCATTAAAACCCTTCCTACTATGAGTGCTAAGTTTGTAGGATAAATTTTTCTTAACCGAATTTATATCCAGTTCCTCTCAAAATGTGAAAATATGATAATTCCTCCCAAGAACCCGAAGCAACAATTTCTACCTTTTTCTTGGTAATGCTTGTTTTCATTAATAAGAAAAATGGCTTGACTTAACCAGCACATTACATATTGTCTACTTTGGGTCTCATGCTCGTACGGTTTTGTTTTTGGGCTCATTTCAAAAGGCTTTATACCATTAAGACATGATTTTTTTTACTTATAAACCATCACATATATACATCCTCAAGCGATGTGGGAATAAATAGTTACTCATTTTCTTATAGGGAATGATGACTGTCATAATCACCCATCTTTTTGGGGTACAACGTCCTTGTTAGTCACACTTCAGTTGGGTATAGGTTCAGATACCATTTGTAATGAACTGTGCCTCCTTTTGGTATGATATTATTCATTTTGCACCTCGTGCCCACACAGTTTTGCTCTTAGGCTCACCCCAAAACTGCCTCATACAATTAGAAGGTAGTCTTTTTACTAATAAACCATCACATATATTAATCCTCAAGCAGTATGGGATTGTATAGTTACTCTTTTCCTTATAGGGACTGATAACTGTCATATAATTTATAGGGTTAAGGGCTTCCCAGCTTTGTTTAGATGACATCATTGGCCGTACTAACTTGACATCATTCAAAGAAAACTCATTTTATACATTTGCATGACATGAATATTGGCGGGTTTAATGTCAAGAGCTCTACTTAGCTAGTTATTTTTGAAATTCAACATACGCTTCTTGAAATAAATTTGGGTATGCACTAAATCATTGGTATAAGAAAGATGTTCCGATGAGATATCTACTTTAAAATTTTAGTTCATCTTGAACCAGATCTAGAACTACCCTCAATTGTTTATGCCATAAATCCTATTTTATATCTGCTGATTTTGTATGCCATTCCGCTGTAAATAAATGATCTTAGAATAGACCCATTGTGGTCTTCAAAATATAATAATGTAAACAACAATGCTCATTTCCATCTTAATATCTGGTTTACCTATAAGTTTTAGTCTTTCTCTTTCTAGTTCTATTTATGGAAAGTTAAAAAATCATCATATAATAATCCAAAAATTGAAATAAAAAAGAAAACTGGGAGGTTTGTGATGATTTTTCGTTCTTGTACACTAGGTAGTCTAATATCCTTATGCATGAAGATGGGGGGATTCTTTTTTCTTTTTTTGGTTAATATATACCTTGAATTTTTTTATGCTCACTTCCTAATTAAAATTAAAATTATATCTTCATTAAATTTAATTTCAAAATTCATTTAATAAAAAATCAATTATTTTAAGTTAAAAGGCCATAAACACTTCATTATATTCGAAAAATTGTAAACTTGAATGCTAATATCAATCAAGTCTAATTCTTTATTTAGAAAGATTATATATATAATATAATTATATATATATACCCGTAGATCAAACATAAATAAAGAATGTTGAAAGTATGATTGGAAAAATAAGTAAGAAAATGAATTAAAAAAAAAAAAGAATCCTGCAACGTATAGTGACTACAGATTAGGAAAGAAAGAAAGCACAGATTTCATATTTGAAAAAACAAACTCGAATAAGTTTTTTTCTTACTTTCCTCACTCGACTACATAAGATTTCTTGTTGTCGGGTTTTTAGGACTTCTTCCTGTGACATCGCCATTAGTTATCTTTTGTAGCTTTTTTATGAATAATAAACTATAGATTTAGAAGAAGGAATTAATGACTTCACTCAAATTGATTAAAAAGAGAACGGATTGTAATAAGATGACACAAACAAATTTCAGTTGACGTGAGATTAGGAAAGAAAGAAAAAACAAATATCGTGTTTGTACACTATATAATTTGCAGCAGACGTTGTCAAGTTGTGGAAAACTTGAACAATTGCCAACCAACACATGCAGTTTAATCAGCTTCCGTCATATTGTGATCAGAGGCACGGCTTTAAAAGACATGCCGCCACAGAGATGCAAGTTGACGAATCTCCAGACTTCAAGTGATTTTGTTTTGAGCGAAAACAATGGATGTAGGATCAAAGAGTTAGGAGCATTGCAGCTTTTGGGTGGTGGGCTTCGTATTTCCGGACTCGAAAATGTGGTGGATGTTTTTGAAGCTGATTTGAAGAGTAAAGATTATCTTACTAAGCTTATTTTGGAATGGAAGCGAAGTGAAATTGAAGATACATCCAAAGAAAGGGAAGTAATTTATGATTGAAAAATCTTGTCATCGGACTTGTCGTGTCATATTTGTGTAAGAAAGGCAAGGCAGAGTGAAGTTTCGAAAGAAGCCGTTGTAAATTCACCGGCGAGTTTTAATTGGAGTTCAAGGCTTTCAAAGGGAGATGATTCTGCAGCTACATTAGTTAAGGACAACAGTCCATTTACGAGTTTAATTAGAATCCACAGCTACAAGGAGTGAGTACCATGGTCTCTTGTCAACAAGTCCAAGCAGTATTATTAAATGCAAAGTTGCAAACAACAAATTAACAATCAGATGCAGAGGTGAAAATGGCTAAAGAAATTTGAAATTTTATTATGTGTTTTTCGTTACGATGTTTTATCCCTTTTCAATTTTTGCATCAGCTTCAAGTTTGTCATCTTTTATTGACATGTATAATTTTAACTTATCAATACTGATTTTTTTTTATTTTTTATAACAAATATAAAAAGGGCTTTCCCCTAAGGTTCATAGGCACCACAAATCATAATGGTGAATCCCATAATGTTCATTTGATGTATTCACCCAAAAAAAAAAAAATAAAGTTCATTTGATGTGACGTCATTACGTTTGTATTTTCAAAGAAATTATCGTCTGTATTTTCATAGAAATTTCCATAGAGTACAAATAGGAATTTGAAATTTTATTCTTTGTGTTTTTCGTTACGTTGTTTGATCCCCTTTCAATTTTTGTATCAGCTTCAAGTTTATCATCTTTTATTGACAAATATACTTTTAAATTATTAATTGATATGATCATCTTTATTAATAAAAAAAACTTAAAATTAGTATAAAAAATTAAAATTAGAGTTGGTGTTCCTAATATTATATAAACAGTGAGATTCCATGGTGCTAAATATTCAGTGTGAAATAAAAAGTGTATCTATACATCTTTTTCTCTCGGTGAAAATTTTGCATTTGCTTGGCAACGTTCTGGGTTTGGCACCATTATTTGAAAAAAAATGAAGCAGCCAATTAACGAGGAAAAGACGTTCCCATCTACTTTCCAAGATTCTTATTATTAAACTTCCGTTTGATTTGACATTTTCAACTCTTTTTTTTTTTTTTGAAATCAGTAAAAATTATAACCAATTTTTTAAAAATCAATTAATTCTAATTTAAAATTTTTATCTCCAAACTAGTGAACTAAATGCACTCTAAAAAAATGCAAACTTCAGATTAATTGATAAACATGGATTGTATACCCATTCACCCATAGAAAATAAAACTTAAAAAAAAAAAAAAAAAGGAGAGAGAACTTGTGAAATAGGACAGTGTAAAAAGACATGCATGTGTTATAGATATTCATCGGTGACAAAGCTAACATTGACTTTTATTTCACGTACCGATCGACTTGGAAAAGTAAAGCCTATCCTGAGGGATGGGCCATCCAATAGTGCATGAAAAATTGAATACAGCCAAAAACTAAATAAAAATAAAAATAAAAATAAAAATAAGAATAGATAAGAAGAAGATAATAAAATGAAACTGATAGGTAGGGTCCTTGTTGTTGGATAGAGCATTCCAGCTCTTCTCCTCCCATCAATAGAGAAACTTAGTCAAGATTGTCACCTTTACTATTCTTTCTGGCTTTATCTTTGTTAGGAATTAATTATTTGTCGATTTAGATTATATTTAAATAATAATATAAACAAACATGTAAATATAGAATTTGAATTGTATATTTATTTTAGTACATATAGAAAAATCCAATTGAATAAGTTAGTTCCGCTTGGATGGAGTGTTTATTTTTGAAAATGAAAAATTTTTTATTTTAAATGAAAAGTTTTCTTATTTTGAAAACAAGATAATATTTGGATATGTTAAAAAGTCTTGTATACTTCTGACCCACAAATTATGCTCCTATTTTAAGTATGTCTGTTCATGGGCATATCTTATATCTGAACAAAAACAAAGAAAAACAATGGCAATAATACAGAATCTCACGGACATCTTAAAAGGAGAAAAAAGAAAAGCATCCTAATCGTGAAACCAGCTTATTGCTAGTAGATCATACAATTTGCTTAAAAATGGACATTAATATAAATTGCACTATGTGTGTGTATGTGTGTAAGATGTACCTTAGTTTTGAACAATGTTCTCTTCCTATCAAAAAAATTAAAAATTAAAAATTAAAAATTAAAAAAATTCAGAGTCACCTCCCAGTGGAGTAGTTATAAATGGGACAGTGATGAGTTGAAAAGGAGAGCATAATGTCATGGTTGTTATATAAATAAATATCAACATATAAATATATATATATTTACCATGCTACTCTTCCCTTGGGTCTTCTACCTTAAGAATTAAGTAATCAATTGTAAAATGTTCTGTATCACTCAGGTTTTATAATTGACTTTTCAAAGTTTCTCATTTCAATATCATTTCACGTACTTAAAATAGACGTGTAAAAACATTATGGCCATTCATATTTTTGAGCACTTAAAATATTATGGCGATATATATTTTTGAGCACGTAATTAACAATTGCCTTGTGATTTTATCGCAGAGATATTTGTTTCATAAATTTTTAATTATACAATTTTTGTGACGTCCTGACCTACGTAGAGCCGTCACCTTCCTTACTTAACTATACATTACTTGAAAATTTAAGAATAAATTTTTTTTTCTCAACATACATATATATAATTAGATTAGCCCGTAGCAAACTTGTCATACTTACATATTGAAATAAAAAGACTAATCAAAGTCTTCCACACCATGTGTATCATATAGGATAATTCGTGTTTGAGATATATATACATATATACATAAATCCATTAACATAAAGAAGTTGCGGAAAATATGCATAGTGGTATCCCACACCGCCCTTCATCCGCCGCATCGTCCACATGCAGCCCACCAATTAAACTGCAGGCTTCTTACCTATAGTATGAAATATATGTAATATTCGAATTTTTGCATGTACAATTTCCTTTTAAGGAATTTATTTTCACCTAATGAAAATATTTGTTAAAAAACTCGATTTAGGGCTTTTGAAAGATTTTGTGAGTTTTAATGGGTCGAGAAGACTCAAAAATCGATTTCTAAGCTCGAAAACGGACCTTTCAAGTCGAAAAGGCCGAAACAGTGCGAGATTTAACGAAAGTCAACTTTGACCGAAAAAGTCAAAGTTTGACCAACAAAAAGTCAAAGGGTTGACTTTATGAGATTTTTCAAGTACAGCGCGGAAAGAGTTCTGAGAATGATGTTTTGTGAACTAGATAGCAAGAATAGGCCTTAAAATGTCCCTAGAAAATCAAACACACCAAGTTTAGTTTAAGGGCAAAAAGGGGTTCGGAAAAATTAAGGAAAATATTTTTCGATCCAAAATTCACACAGATAAATTTTGTACTTCGGTACGATATAAAAATACTGTGTTTTGGAGAAACCACAATATTAGAATTATCTGTGAAGCATAAAGGAAAAGAAAAATGAGTTTTGGAGAGCAGAATGGCCAAACAAGGCCTAACTAGGTGAGGACAATTGCCCATACCTCATGATCTCACTTCCCACTAACCAAACTTGAAGATGTGGAAGCTTCACCTCCACAAGAAAGTTCGGCAACACTAGGGGAAAAGAAGAGAAAACAAAACTTTTGGGGTCAAAAACACAATTAACCCAAACCTTGCAAATGCCTATAAATACCCCTCATTCCTCCCTATTCCTTTTAATGTGAAATTGTGGCCAAACTCTTGCCCTTTTGCTCTAGGAATTTCAGCAGCAAGAAAGAGTGAGAGACAGGAGTGAAAAACCAAAATTGATAGAGGGCTTTTGATCCTTAGGTGTTCGGTTTGCAAGGGGGAGAGCTAGAGAAAGTTTGAGCAAAATCTTATGGGTTTCCAAGGGGTGGCCGAACTTGAGAGGGAAGAGAAAGGGTGAGTGAAAAGTGAAAATTTTTGAGGGCTTTCCTCAATGAGGAGTTCGGCTTGAAGGAGCAAGCAAGAGCCAATCAATTTTTGGTGCCCATCTCCCTAGTGTGGCCATGGGTCTTGGTGAGCAAGGGAGGAGGAAGAAGAGTTTTTGATCAAACTTGACTTTGATCTAGGTAAACCCTTGAAACCCTAATCCTCCTTATTTTGAGCTTAATTTCAAGTTTAATTTGAGGATTCAATTGGGTTGTAAGGACTTAAGTCCATTTTCATTTTATGCCTTAATTTTTGGTGTGTGCTTGGTTTGCTAGATCTAAGGTTTGTGTGGCTTTAAATCTTGCTTGATTTGTGTTGATTTTTGAATGATTTTCATGCTAGAAAACTTAGGTTGTATGTTCCCCAATGTGTGGCCGAAATCTGCCATTTGGCAGCCAAGAAAGCATGTTAGTTTTAGGGTTGAAAATTGTGATGTTTGTATGTATTATATGTAAGATTAGAACCAAAGCAACCCTAGGTTTATGATTTTAATTTTGGGTTGCATGGACTGTATGAAACGGCTTATGGGTTTTAATGGGACATTAGAAAACGCTGTGTGCTTGAATCGTAAGCTCCCGAAGTGGTCAGTCGAGATAGATTCGCGAAATAGAACATAAACCGGACGTAAATCCAAAACTGCCAAATTCGGATTAGAATCTGGCCAGTTTCGGAAAAGTGAAAGTTTAAGGCCTTTAGAGGCCGAACGGGGTAAAACTCGAAAAACGAAAGTTTTTTGGATCGATTTTTCCTATAGGACAGCACAAATAGAATATCAAAATGAGACTCCAACGGCCTTCGTTTTTAGCAAAACCCGTGGCTGATTCCCAGACCTAGTTTTCACCCAGTTTTTCACGGTCAGCCGGTTTCAAACGAAAACTGGTACTAATCCAGGCAGAATTAGATTTTTTGCAAAACATGAAAGTTTTAGTATTTTTAGAGAGTTACAACTTTCGTGAAGACAAGTTTTTTAGATTCTTAATAGATTTTTAAACTGGGCGTGTTTTATGAAAGGTGCGCAGGGAATCCGAAAATTCCTGCACCTTAGCTTTTACAAAATGTTTTCTAAAAACTGTAAAGTGTTCTAAATTGTTATTTTAACTACGAAAACTGTTCCAAAGGCAGTTTTCGACCTTAAACGACATTTACAAAGAGTTGTTTCAAGGATCGAAATTTTATAAAGAGTTATGAGGATTTTTAAGTAAAATCTTTTAAAAGTGCAAAAGATTAAAGAAAATGCTAAGTTAAGATATGAAATGGAGTTTTGAGATAAGAGATGTGTTTTCAAGATAAAAATGGTAATCAAGCCGATTACGGACCGTAGTCGGGAATAGGACCCGAGCTATCGAACTTAGCTCAAAAGCCCAGAATTGACAAAGGTTGACCAGTAGTTGACCAAATGTCAACTTTGGTTGACCCAACGATTAGTACAAAGGTAACCTTACGGGTTATCCAACGTAACCCTAAGGACTACCATAAATTTAAGATGAGCCAAGAAAAGTGGGTCAAGGCCATTGACCCAATAAGCTATAGTAAAGCCCAAGGTTTTGAGGAAAGCCCAATAGTAAATCAGGATCTAACCAAGAGGTTATCCAACGTAGCCTCTTGAGGGGATAATCAAGTTCAAATTATTCCCAAACAGTAAAAAGGCCAAATTGGACAAGTCAAGTTTCAGTAGGGGACATACAACTAGGTTATAGTAGGTATGTTGGTTAGGGCACCAACATTCTACAACCAGAGGCAGAATCTTACCTATGTCCTTTCTCAAGCAGGAGAGGGCTTGTAGCGGTACTTCAAGACAGGACAGCTGTAACGCCCCGACCTGACGCCGGTGCGCTACTCTACTGTTTACTACTACTGCTGACTATTGAAAATAATACTTACTTAGTATTCGAAAACACAGCAGAAATTTTTTTTTTTTTATACTGTGCTGATTAGCACGTAACTGCTCTGAAAATACATTTCTCAAATAACGTGTCTGAAGAATTTAAACGCGTAGCGACTTCCATTCCCCACGATTTCACATTGCCCGACCACGCTCCTCCGTCTTGTATCAAAGATTGCTGAAAGGTGACTTATCTACAGGATAAACTTAAAACAATGAGCTTTCGCTCAGCAAGTACAACTCCTATACCGCAACATATAAACTATTAACATCACAACATGTCAACACTGCATAGAACATATACTGGCAGCTACTGCACTGAACATAAACTGATAAGCATATGCATGAACCGGTTATGTTCATGTTATGCTCTGTTATCTGCTGCTGACTTACTTTCTGTCTTTCTAACTTAATCTGCTAATGGGCCCCTTACTGAGGTGAACGTACCCTGCGCGCAACCATGGACTTACACTTGCCATAGCCCGACCCGCCCTGTGACGGGGGATACGACACCGGCAAGTTCTGCTTGCCATCTGCCTACTGATCTGCCTTTAAAGTCTATCTGAGACTTTTTGTTCTTATAAGATTTAGTGAACATGCATCATGATGTTTCTATTCTTAAATCATGCTTGCTAATAAAATCTGAACTTACATACTGCATGGCATCTGTAAAACATGTTATCTAAACATGGCATCAAACATAGCATATAGCATGTAGCATATAGCACATAGCATATAGCACGTAGCACTGAACACTGAACGCTGAACACTGAACTCATCTCTAAGTAAGTATACAACTACTAGCCTATGTTGTAGGCGGCGTTGTACTTACTGTTTCTATCTCTGATGCTAAGCTGCTCCGCTTCCGTGTCTAGCTACTGGATACATCTTGCTTAACCGAAGGACATAAGTAAGGTCTCTAATCTATGACCATAATATGTTGGTCTCCAACCAACATTCATACATGTTTTGTTATATGTCCCCTTAACTATAAACTATCTCCTACTAGGTTACACTGAATAATCTTATCACTTTGGGTTATATCTGATAACCCCATGTAATCGTATCTCGTAACTTACTAGGTTACGTTGGATAACCTTTTCTACTAACTCTCTGCTCATAACTGAACTTGATCTCTACTAGGTTAACTCTCGTTAACCTCTAAGATTACTAAGGTCAACCCTCTTCGGGTCAAGCTTGGGCTTTGGGCTAAGCCTAGTAACTCGGGTGTAAATCCCGGTTACATTTTGTGACTACTAACTAGCAAACCTTGAACTTGAAAAACTTTACTTTTTTTAAAATCACTAAAAGAGTTAGGCAGTAGAGCCCAACTTTCTTAAAATTCTTCCAAAATTTCCTGACAGATAGAACTGCTTTTATAAAACATCTGAGGGTCGGAAACTGCTTTTGGAACAGTTTCTATGTTCAAAATAATGTTTTTAAATTAAAAACAGTTTTTCCTAAACTGGTTCTAGAAAATTCTGTGCAAGGATTTCTTGATCCCTGCGCAGTTTTCCGAAATCAGGTTGTATTTAAAAATCCCTTTGGAATCCGAAAAAGTTGTCTTCACAAAAGTTCTAGCTCTCGAAGAGTTCTAAAACTTTCGTGCTTTACAAAAAATCTGATTCTGCTTAGATCAATACCAGTTTTAGTTTGAAACTCGTTGATCATGAAAACTAGGTCTGACTGGACCACTCTAGGTTTTTCGTGAAAACAGAGGCCTTTGGAACCTCATTTTGGGAAATGGTTTGCATTGCCCCCTAGGAAAAACCCTATTCTACAACTTTCATGTTTTAGGTTTTTGCCCATTCGGCCTCTAACGACCTGTAATTACCACTTTTCTGCAACTGGCCAGTGGGGAACCCGAACTGGCAGCCTTAGCTAATTCAATCGGTTAACGTCCTAATTTGCGGTTTCTACCTCAACCAATCATATCGGGAGCTTAGTGACAAACCATGCAACGTTTCTAACATCCTGCATGTTCTAACATGCCTTTCCAACGTACCCATGCAGCTTTACTAATCCGGTTGCACAAACCATGGCTGCATGGTTCTATCTTCTAGCATACATCAACCATTCAAGTCAAACCATGCTATAACATTCAAACTAGCACCCTAGCATGCATTCTAGCTCTTACTAACATACTTGGGGACATATAACTTCATTCATGCTTCTAACATGCAACCTATGGTCAATCAAACATAGGCATAAAGCATAAATGCATAATTTAAACCAACCACCCCTTAAGCTAGCAAATCAAGCACAAAACTTTAGCTAATTGGCACAAAATAAAATGAGCTTATGCTCTTACAAACTTGAACTTGAAATACATTTAAACTTTACTTTAAAAAGTTTAAATGAAACTAAGATTAGGTTTTGAAAAATACCTTGAAATGGTAGGGTTGGCTTAAGGCTTGAACCAAAAACTCACCCCTTGGTTCTAGCTCCTAGAATCGGTTCTAGCTCACTCAAAATGGCACCAAAATTCAACTTTTTGGACCTCAAAATTCTCTCATCCAAGGCTCGGCTTCACTGCACTAAACCAAGCCACAAATCTGAAAATTTTTCTCTTGGTTTTCTATGCAAACCCGAGAGCTTCTAGGAAGGAAAAATGGTTCCGAAACTTACCCCAAACTTGCTCGGTTGAAACCCGACTCTACCCTAGAGTTTTCCTTCAAATTTTTGAACTTTTTTCCTCTCTTTCCCTGCTTCTTAACCACGGCTACAGCCCAAAAAAAATGGCTGCAGGATTTTTTTTTTCTTCCCTCTTGTTTCCTCACACAAACCGAACAACACACACAAGTTGGTTCAAGAAAATTTTTCTGATTTCTTGTCTCTCTCTCACTCGGTTTTGGCTGAAGAATTTTGGGCATAATATGGCTGCTTTTTCTGATTTAAATGGGGTGGAAGGGAGCCCTATTTATAGGCAATGTGGGACACAAAATTTCTCTCATTTTGACCCCAAAAACTTTGAAAATTTGCACTTTAGGCATGTGAGGTGGCCGGCCTATATCTTGGAGAGCAAGGCTATGGTGACTCATCATAGTGACATCATCCAAGTGACATCACACGCTTACATCACCAATTTTTCAAAAATTGCACTTTTGCCCCAAAACTTAAAATCTTTGCAAAAATGCCCCTGTGTGGCCGAAATTATTTTCTTGGTGAACAAGCAAGAATTTTCTAGAATAAGAAACTTGTCTTATCTTGCTTGGCTCACAAAAAATTTATGATGTCATAAATCAAAAACGATGATGTCATAATTAAAAAGCCTTTTTTGACTATTTTTGTGAAAATAACTTATTTTCATACTGAACATACTTAAATTTCCATACTGTGACTACTAATATACAGTATGGATTTTTATACTGCAGTCCAACTTTTTATCTGTGAAAAATTGGACTGAAAAAATATTTTTCTTCTTTTCTGAAATCCTTTTGCTTAGTGCCCTATTTTTACGTGCTTGATTTTTCTATGATGGTTTTAGCTCTTAATTATGCTATTCTATCTAAAACTGAGCTTCTACAGTATTTTTCTCATACTGCAGATCCTAAAAATTTATACTGCTGCACATTTGACCATTTTGGGTCAAACTTTGACTTTTCTGGTCAAAGTTGACTTTCTTGGTCAACACTTTGACTTTTCTAAAATGATGCAAAAATCGTCCCTTTCCATCCGAAAAGGTCAATTTCAAGTCTAAAACATTCATTTTTGAGTCCTGTAAAGCTATACGGATCCATCTCGTATAGTAAAGTTCTAAATCGAACTTTTTTTGTAAATGCCTTTATGGCATACATTCAACTCCTTCTAAGGAGGAACTAGAGACATAGAAATCTTAGGTATCACAACAACAATAGTGAGGATATAGCAAAAGAGGTAAGTACAACTCCGCCTACAGCATAGGCTTTAGTTGATGCTTGCCAAAATAAGATTAGATGTATGCTAAGGTTGTATGCAATTGTGTGCTATGTGATGCTGTGTTATATGCTAATTGCCATGCTATAAGTATTAGTATGCCATGTGAGATGTTAATTTATAGAAAGCATGATCAAGTATGATTTCCATGTTAAGCATAATGATGTTGCTAGTATGAATTAGGATTGTGAGACATCACGTTGCATGTTCACCAATCCCTATGAGACTAATGAACTCAAGATAGAGTTAAAGAAAAATAAAAGAAAGAAAGGAGGCAAGCGAGCTTGCCGGTGTAGTACAACCCGTCCGAGGTCGGGTAGGACTATGGTTTGAGTTGGACTGGGCTAGTCGCCCCAACCACTCCATAGTTGCGCGCCGGGTACGAACACCAAGGAAAGGGCTCTAAGAGAAAGATAAGCAAGATAAGCAAAGAGAAGTAAAAATGAGCATAATTGGACCATGCAAGTACTAGGCATTACTAGGTTATGCTATTATGAATGATGTTATGAAATGTTATGTATGTTAAGATTGAGTTATATACGGTATATTATATGTATGTCGCGGACGAGACAGTTGTACTTGCTGAGCGAAAGCTCACTGTCTTACGTCTATGCTGTAGGTAAGCAGCCTGTCAGCAATGTTTGATGCAAGGTGGCGGAGTGTGGCGAGGCCAACTGTGAAATCGTGGGATATTAATGCCGCTACGTGTTTTGGAAAATTTAAGTACTCAGTATTATGTAAATATGTTTATTTAAAGACATCTTTTGAAGTGGCATGTTTTGATTCTATATATAAAAAAAAATTTCCTGCTATGTTTTGGCCCTATAAGTAAGTATGTAAGCAAGGTAACGGCCTGTACTAGGCGGGTCGTTACAATATATCTGATGAGCTTTCACCCAGTAAGCACAAACTTAATCTCACAAAAACATTTAACATGTCAAACATCGTATACATATGCATGAACCATTTATGCTCATTTATGAATCCTTTATGATCCATTATCATCTTGGACTTATTATCTTCCTTTAACATTTTGGCCCCTTTGTGTACGTACCAGATGCGCGCTCTCCAGATAAAGTTAAGGGTTGCAAGGTCTCTAACAGTTCTGGGAAACATTGAACTTGAACATTGATAACCCTCCACTTGATGGGAGGTTGGTACGACACCTTACTTGTGTATTCTTACCATGTGGTTTAACATTAGTGATCATACCTTATGATGTTACTATAACATATCATAACTTGACATTTCATCATTTCATGACATTCTTTGAATCATGGCATTGCATTCTTAAAAATATATCATCTTCTGTACATGGCATGGTATTCTTAAAAACATAACATCCTTTGAACATGGTGTGGTATTCTTAAAAACATAGCATTCTTTAAAACATGACATTTTTGTAAACATGATATTTTCGTAAACGTGGCATTTTCGTAAACGTGGCATTTTCGTAAAAGTGTCATTTTCGTAAAAGTGTCATTTTCGTAAAAATGTCATTTTCATAATTATGTCATTTTTTGAAAATGTGATATTTTTAAAACATAGCATTTTTAAAAACATGGCATCTTTGAAAATGTGACATTTTTCGAAAACATGGTATTTTTGAAAACATAGCATTTTTAAAACTTATCGTTTTTAAAACATGACCTTCTTAGAACATAGCATTCTTATACATAACATTCTTTAACTTGGCATTCCTTAACATGGTATTCTTCAACATGACCTTCTTTAACATGACATTCATAAAATGGCATTCACAACATGACATTTATAATATGGCATTCACAACATAGCATTTATAACATGGCACATTTGAAAATAGGTTACTATTTTCATACTGCAGGTGAGGTTTGTACTTACCTCATGTGCTATTTCCTGAAAGTTACTGCCTCAACTCGGGTTGCAACAGCAGGTTACCTCCTACTATTTAAAAGAGTATAGGATAAGAATCCCATCGTAAAATATTGGTGACCTAACCAACATTCACACTTAACCTTTGTTATATGTTCCCCGTAACATACACATGATAGCACATTAGGTTACATAAGGTAACCTTGGTTGCAAAGCCCACATACAATTAGGGTTAGGTTATCATCCTAATATTGGGCTTTTGTCTTAATATCCTTAATCCCGTATCATTCTTGGTATCCAATAGGGTTACATTGGGTAACCCTCAAGGATGTTAATCTAGGTCAAACTTTTGGTCAACCAAAGTCAACATTTGGTCAACTAAGGTCAACGCTCTATGGGTCATACCTGGGCTTGGCTCAGTAACTCAGGTATCCCTCCCAGTTACTATCCGTCATCATTTTATTATTCAACTTTAAAACCATTTGGTCAAAAATCGATTTTCCTTATCTTGAAGACAATTGGTTTAAAAAAATCCCATTTTTCTTACTTTTGGAAAATTTGGAAATTTCAAATCCAAAACCTTAAAATTCGTGGTTTTTAAAATGGTGACATATAAAAATTGTTAAGCGCTGAAAACTGCCTCAGCTGAAAACTGCATTTGGAACAGTTTTCACAGTCAAAATAGTGGTTTTGCGGAAAAATATAGTTTTTCAGTTTTGTTTTTAGGAAATCCTGTACAGAAATTTCTTGTTCACTATACAGTCTTTACAAATCAGTGTCAGTTTAAAAATCCACTTTGAATCTAAAAAAGTTGTCTTCACAGAAGTTCTAGCTCTTAAAAAATCCTAAAACTTTTGTGTTTTACGAAAAATTAAATTCGGACTCTAACGTGTCCATTTTCTTGTTTGAAACCACCTGACCGTGCATAAAAACCTGGGCACGGTTAGGCTCGGGGTTTTCTTAAAAACCGAGGCCATTGGAGCCTCATTTTGAAAAACTGTCTGTACTGCCCTGCAGGAAAACCTCTTCTGAACAACTTTAATGTTTTACGTTTTTCCCAATCTGGCCTCTAAAGGCCTCAAAATCATCTTTCCAGAAAACTGGCCAGTGTTCACCCGACCCTGACAGTTTTTGGGTTTTAAGTTCGTTTTACATCCTATTGTCGAAAACTAACTCAACCGAACACGTGGGAGCCTAAAGAACAATCATGCAACATTTTCTAGCGTCCCATTTTGACATATATGCAATCCCATCGTGCCCATGCAACCCATCAACCAAACTGCCCTAACTTAGAGTTGCATGGTTCTAGTTCCAATCCATCATTCCATTCATTCACATTCACTCTAGCAACCTGACATATCATGCTTGAACATCCTTGTCCACATCTAGCATGCAATCCTAGCAAGCATAATCAATCAAAATTCATAAACAAACCACCCTTAAATCTAATCAAGCACACACCTATCAACCTAGGGCAATAAAATAACTTTGAGCTTATGCTCTTATAATCATGACTTGGAAATATACTTAAATTTCAATCTTAAAACTCAATTAAAAAATATTAGGGTTTAGGGCTATTAACTTGATCAATCCTAGGAGTGGTTTAGGGTTTTTGGGTCCGACAATTCTCCCTCCCTAGCTCTCCTACCAACCGGTTCTCCCTCTCTAAATGGACACCAAAATTTTTTCGGCCACTAACTCGGTTCAACCAAGTCCGGCCACACCTCTTTTCCCTTTTTCCCTTCACTTTTCCCTTTCCTTTCCTTCTCTCCCATAATCGGCCACTTGGCCAAAAAATGGGTATCACTTTTTTTTTCTTCCTTTTCTTGGCTCTTAGCGCAAACCGAACACTCCTAACACTTTCTCTTGATTTTCCAATTTTTTTTTTCTCTCTTTGGGTGGCTAATTTGGGTTCGGATTTTTGGAAAAGAAAAATGGCAGACCTTGGCTGTTTTTTCTGAATTTTTCCAGCCAAAAACCGACCCCCTTGTATGGGTATTTATAGTAATGGAGAAACTTTCTAAAAATTACATAAAAACCCGTCAAAAATCAAAATTTTCACTTTGACCCCCATTAGGTGTCATGTTGGCCGGCCATCCCTTGTCCTCCAAGGCTTGCTTACCTCATCAAGGTGACATCATCTTGATGACATCACTTGCTTACATTACAAATTTTTCAAAAATTACATTTTTGCCTCAAAAGATAAAATCTTTGCATTTTTGCCCCCTAGGTGGCCGGCCACCTCACCCCTCTTCTAGAGGCTTACATAATTCTTTCCATCCTTTATTTAATCATTTATGATGTCATAAATCTTGTAACGCCCCGCCTAGCATGGACCGTTACTCTACTTACCATACTTACATACATACGTGGTGTACTTATACGAACTTACTTACTTAGTACGTGAAACAGAGCGGAATTTTTTTTTTGTACGGTGCTAACTCGCACATAACTGAACTGAAGAAATCATTTTTAAATAATATATTCTGAAAGATCAAAACACGTAGCGGCTTCCATTCCCCACATTTCACAGTGCCCGGCCACGCTCCCCCATCTTGTATCACCAAAAGCTGGCAGGTGGTTCACCTACAGTATAAACTTAAAACAATGAGCTTTCGCTCAGCAAGTACAACTCCTATACCGCAACACATGAACTAACTACATCATAACTTAGCCACATCAAAACATGTCATCACAACACTTAACATAACCTTACATAGCATATGCATGAACCAATTATGTTCATTTTATGCTTTCTTATTTCATCTGAGCTTACTTCCTTAACTTATCTTAACTATGGGCCCTTACTTGAGTGTGCATACCCGGCGCGCAACCATGGACTTATTCTTGCCATAGTCCGACCCGACCTTTGATGGGGGGTACGACACCGGCAACTTGCTTGCCGTCTGCGTACTGATCCTCTTACCATGTCATACTTACTCTAGTCATTCTTATTAGAATTAGTGAACATGCATCGTGATGCTACTTATTCTTACTTCATAATCATCTGACATTCTTAATTTGACATGTAATCATACATATCATAACATACTTCATAGCATAAGCATAAATCATGTTTTGATATGCCCCGTAGCATAACAATTAAGACTTGGCATAACAACACATCACATAGCACATAACACATCAACTATGTCTAGGTAAAAATACCCTAATAGCCTATACTGTAGGCGGCGTCGTACTTATCTCGTCTACGTCCGATACTAAACTGCTCCGCTTCTGGGTTCAGCTGCAGGGTACTTCTTGCTTAACCGAAGGACATAGGTAAGGTTTCTAATCTTGACTATAATATATTGATTTTCAACCAACATTCATGCAATACTTTGGTTATATGTCCCCCTATCCTAACTCATTTTATGTGTGGTTACTCTAAGTAACCTTATCACTTTGGGTTATATCTCATAACCCCATAAACTCGTATACCATAATCTAGTAGGTTACGTTGGATAACCTTTCATGTTAACCCTTATCCCATAGCTTATTGGGTTATACTAACCCATGGGATAGTTCGTTCTACATCTTACTAGGTTAACTCTTGTTAACCTCTAAGGTTACTAAAGTTAACCCTCTTCGGGTCAACCTCGGGCTTTGGGGCTAAGCCTAATAACTCGGGTGTAATTCCCGGTTACGTGTCGTAACTATCTACCTAGCAAACCTTGAACTTGAACATCTTAATTTCTTTTCTTTATCCTTGAAAAAGTTTTTGGCTTAAAAGCCTAAAAACTGCTATACTTCCCCTTAAAAATTCTTGAATCTTAAAACATGGTTTATAAAATGTTTGAAGGCTAGAAACTGCCTTTGGAACAGTTTCTGTGTTCAAAACAGTGTTTAAGACAGGAAAAATGGTTTTTCCTAACTGGTTCTAGAAAATCCTGTGCAGGAATTTCTTGCTCCCTGCGCAGTTTTCAGAAATCAAATTATATTTAAAAATCCTTTTAGAATTGGAAAAAGTTTTCTTCACAAAAGTTCTAGCTCTCGAAGAGATTTAAAACTTTTGTGTTTTAAAAAATATCTGATTCTGCTTAGTTTAGTACCAGTTTTAATTTGAACAAGCTGGTCGTGTAAAACTGGGTCTGAACAGACCACCTTCGGTTTTTCATAAAAACGGAGGCCTTTGGAACCTCATTTTGGGAAACGGTCCATGCCATCCCCTAGGAAAAACCCTATTCTACAACTTTCGTGTTTTAGGTTTTTGCCCATTCGGCCTCTAAGGACCTGCAATTACCTCTTTCCTGCGATTGGCCAGTGTGGAACCCGAACTGGCAGCCTTGGCTAATTAAACCGGTTAACGTCCTAATTCGTGGTTTCTAACTCGACCGCCCACTGCGGGAGCTTACTGACAAAACATGCAACGTTTCTAACGTCCCGCATGTTCTAACATACCTTCCCAACGTGTCCATGCAGCCCTACTAATCCGGTTGCACAAACCATGACTGCATGGTTCTAGGTTCTAGCATACACAAACCATTCAAGCTATAGCATGCCATATCAATCAAACTAGCACCTAACATGCATTCATACTCTTACTAACATACTTGGGGACATATAACTTCATTCATGTTTCTAACATGCAACCTATGGTCAATCAAACATAGGCATTAAACATAATTGCATAATTTAAACCAACCACCCTTAAGCTTAGCAAATCAAGCACAAAACTTTAGCTAATGGGCACAAAATAAAATGAGCTTATGCTCTTACAAACCATAGCTTGAAATACATTTAAACTTTGCTTTAAAAAGTTTAAATAAAGCTGGGATTTGGGATTTGAAAATTACCTTGAAACGGATAAAGGTTGACTTATGGTTTGAACCGAAAATCACCCCTTGGTTCTAGCTCCTAGAACCGGCTCTAGCTCACCCAAAATAGCACAAAATTTGACCTCAAAACTGCCCTTCCTAAGGCATGGCTGCAACCCAAAAATTTCACCCCAAAAACTGAAATTTTTCTGCCCTTGCACCACACAAACCCGTGGGTACCAAAGGAGGGATTTTGACTCCAAAACTCACTCCAAAACTCACCCTATTGCTCGTTTACTCAAACCCAAAATTTTTTTCCCAAAAACTGTGGTTCCTCACTGCCTCCCCCTGCTGCTAACCCACGGCTACAGCCATGGAATGGGCTGGAAAAATTTTTCTAGCTCTCCCTAATGGTTCCTCACACAAACCGAACTCCCCCTAAGGTTGGCTCAAGAAATTTTCTTGGTTTCTTTCTCTCCCTCACTCTCGGTTTTCTTGGCTGGAAATGGGCAGAAATTCATCAGATTTTCTGATTTAAAATGGGGGAAAGGCACCTCTATTTATAGGCAATGTGGGACACAAAAAAATTTACATTTTGACCCCAAAACTTTAAAAATTTATGCTTTTTGGTGATGAGGTGGCCGGCCACTTTGCTTGGTGAACAAGGGAAGATGACATCATCTAAGTGACATCACATGCTTACATCATCAAATTTTTAAAATTTACACTTTTACCCCAAAAATGAAAATCTTGGCATTTAAGCCCCCTAGGTGGCCGGCCTTGAAACTTGGAGAACAAGCAATAATTTTCTAGAATCAAGACACTTGTCTTGTATAGATTTGTTCTCAAAATATTTATGATGTCATAATTCAAAATGGTGGTGATGTCATAATTCAAAAGCCTTGTTTGGCTACATTTTGTAAAAATAGTCTAATTTAAACTAAACACAGATAAATCTAATACTGTGTTGTGCTAATACATAGTATCAATATTTTATACTGCAGTAAAAATTTTATCTGTGAAAAATCGGACTGGAAAATTTTTTTCTTATTTTCCCAAGTCCTTTTGCCCTGTGCCCTAACTTAGCATGCTTGATTTTTCTATGGTGGTTTTAAGTCTCATCTATACTATCTTACCCGAAAAAATGGGTTTTCGCAGTATTTCTTCCATACTGCGCGTCACAAAATTACACAATCATCCTGTTGACTATTCTGGTCAAACTTTGACTTTCCCGGGTCAAAGTTGACTTTTTCGGTCAAACCTTTGACCGACATAGAATCATGCAAATTTCATCCTTTTTCATCCGAAAAGACTATTTTCTAATCTAAACAATCATCTTTGAGTCTTATAAAGCTATAAGAACTCATCACGCATAATAAAGTTCTACCTTGAACTTTTTCACTAAATGCTCTCATGGCATGCATTCGAGCTTTTCAACGAGAAAACAGGAACATAGAAAAATCAGGTATTACAAATCTATGGTGAGGTGATGTCATCACCTAAGGCCTCGTTTGGCTAATTCCTTAATACGCAGTCTATTTTTTTGCTACACAGATATTTTTAATACTGTTATCTACTAATAACAGTATTTTACACTATACTACAGTCCAAAATTTATCTGTGTAAAAATGGACAGTAAAAATTTTTTTTTTCTATTTTTCAAAGTCCTTTTTGCCCTTTATTTGTAATTTGGTGTGCTTGATTTTTCTATGGTGGTTTTGAATTTTGATCTTGCTATCTTGTCTCTAATGACAGTTTTTCACAGTATATTTTCCATACTGCTCATCAAATAATTATACTGTCATGCCTTTGACCTCTCGGGTCAACCTTTGACTTTTTGGTCAACTTTGACTTTTTCCGATCAAACTTTGACCAACATAAAATCATGAATTTTGTTAAGCCTTTTTCCATAAAAAGCTTCATACATGGCTAATCAATCATTTATTGAGTCTCATAGCCAATTTAATGAGAACTCAAACATTAGCTAATAAAATTATGAATTTCACATTGCTATTCATAATTTTCCATGAAACATCTTATAAACACATAATATGGACTTTAATTCCTTATGAATAAGGAAATCATAAGTCCATTGAAAATTCGGGTCTTACAATCTAGCCTCCTTAAAGGATTTTCGTCCTCAAAATTTAGAACAATTCGGGGTAGCTTCTCTTCATTTCCTCTTCGCGTTCCTATGTCGCATCTTCAATCTCACGGTTCCGCCATAATACCTTAACTAAAGGTATCACTTTGTTTCTTAGCACCTTTTCTTCTCATGCCAAGATTCAAATCGGTTTCTCCTCATAAGTCAGATCCTCGTGAACCTCGATTGGTTCGTGATCTAGCACATGTGACGGATCCGGAATGTATTTCTTTAGCATCGACACATGAAATACATTGTGCACGTATGCTAATTCTTGGGGCAAAGCTAACCTATAGGCCGCATTACCAACTCTTTCGAGTATCTCAAATGGCCCTATATACCTTGGGCTTAATTTTCCCTTATCTCCAAATCTCATAGCTCCTTTGAATGGAGCAACTTTTAGGAAAACCAAGTCTCCTACTTGGAATTCTAGGGGCCTTCTGCGTTTGTCGGCATAACTCTTTTGTTGACTAAATGCAGTCTCCATCCGTTGACGTATAAGCTTTACGGCCTCCGTGGTTCTTCGAATAAAGTCCGTAGATACAAGTTTCTTCTCTCTTGTCTCGTACCAATGAACTGGAGATCTACACCTCCTTCCATACAAAGCTTCATAAGGAGCCATTCCAATTGAAGCTTGGAAACTGTTGTTGTACGAGAATTCAATCAAGGGAAGCTTCTTATCCCACGTTCCTTTGAAGTCCATCACGCATGCTCGTAGCATATCTTCTAAAGTCTGAATGGTCCTTTCCGATTGTCCATCCGTCTGTGGGTGAAAAGCTGTACTAAACGTAAGCTTTGTACCCATTGCTTCATGTACACTTTTCCAAAATTTGGAAGTGAAGCGACCGTCGCTATTCGAGATGATCGATTTCGGAATCCCATGGTAGCAAACGATCTGCGCAACGTATAGTTCCGCCAGTTGTTCTACTGAAAAGCTAAGTTTGATAGCCACAAAGTGTGCGGACTTTGTCAATTGATCAACGATCACCCAAATAGCATTGTTGCCTCTAGGAGTTCGGGGTAGACCAACCACGAAATCCATCGTCACTTGGTCCCATTTCCATTCTGGAATGGAGATTTTCTGTAATTCTCCTCCTGGACGTTGGTGTTTAGCCTTCACTTTTTGACAAGGAAGGCATTTACTGATGAATGTAGCAACGTCATTCTTCATTTTGGGCCACCAAAAACTTTCCTTCAAGTCTTTGTACATCTTTGTGGCTCCAGGATGAACAGAGTACGGAGTCTCATGGGCCTCTTTCATGATTTGCTCCTTCAGCTTGTCCTCGTTAGGAATGCATAGTCTATTTTTCCGATAGAGTATGCCCGCATCAGATACGTTGAAGTCCGACTCTTTTCCTTCTAAAACTTCATTTTTCGTCCTAAGCAGCGAGGCATCTGCTTCTTGATGCTCCTTCATACCATCTAAAATGGTAGGTTGGAAGGTTAGAACGGCTAAACCTCCCGTAACAAGCTTGATTCGGGCTTCCACTAGCTCATTTTGAAGAGACTCAGTCAATGACTGAATCGACATTAACGAGGAAGACGATTTCCGACTAAGGGCATCGGCTACCTTGTTAGCCTTCCCCGGATGATATCAGATGTCTATATCGTAATCCTTCACCAATTCGAGCCATCTCCTTTGTCTCATGTTAAGCTCATTCTGTGTGAAGATATACTTCAAACTCTGATGATCCAAATTTTTAATGCAAATACTACTGCCGCAAGTTCCAAATCATGCGTCGAGTAGTTCTTCTCGTAATCCTTAAGCTGTCAAGAAGCATAAGCGATCACTTTTCCATTCTGCATGAGTACGGCTCCCAATCCTATCTTGGAAGTATCGCTATATATCACGAAGTTCCCTTCCTCCACGATTGGAATTGTAAGGATTGGAGCACTTGTCAACTTACTCTTGAGCTCTTGAAAGTGCTTTTCACACTTAACCGTCCATTCGTACTTCTTTCCTTTCCTCGTAAGTGCAGTGAGCGGTGCCGCGATCTTAGCAAATCCTTCGACGAAACGCCGGTAGTAGCCCACTAAGCCGAGGAAACTACATACTTCGGTAACGTTCTTAGGAGCTGGCCATTTACTTACTGCTTCAATCTTAGCCGGATCTACGGATATGCCTTCCTTAGAGACCACGCGTCCTAAGAAATGTACCTTCTCCAACCAAAATTCACATTTTGTGAATTTAGCATAAAGCTGATTTTGCTTTAGAATCCGTAGAGTAATCCTTAAGTGCTCCTAATACTCCTCATTTGACCTTGAATAAATAAAGATATCGTCTATAAAGATGATAACAAACTTATCCAAATAATCCTTGAACACTCGATTCATAAAGGCTGCTGGAGCATTTGTCAGTCGAAATGGCATAACGAGGAACTCGTAGTGTCCATATCGCGTGCGAAATCTTCCCGAATTCGGAGCTGGTGATATCCCGATCACAGGTCAATTTTTGAAAAAATTGAAGCTCTTTTCAGTTGGTCGAACAAATCGTCGATCCTAGGGAAGAGGTACTTATTCTTAATGGTGATCTTATTTAGTTCCCGATAGTCAATGCACATCCTAAGAGTATCATCCTTCTTCTTAACAAACAGAACTGGGGCACCCTATGGGAGTAGCTCTGACGGATAAATCCTCGATTCAGGAGCTCTTACAACTGAATTTGCAACTCCTTGAGTTCGGCAAGTGCCATCCTATAAGGTGCCTTGGACACTAGTGTCGATCCAGAAAGTAATTCGATCTCAAAAGAGATCCTCGCTCTGGTGGCAATCCTGGCAGATCCTCAGGAAAAACTTCCACAAAATCCTTGACTATCGGTACTTCTTCCGGCCTACTCTTGGTCTCTTGCGTCTTATCCACCATGTTGGCTAGAAATCCAATACATCCTTCTGCCAACAACTTTCTAGCCTTTAGCGTAGAAATGAACATCTTCGGCTGTTTTGGAGTCGATCCTCTGAAAACAAACTCCTTCTCTCCAATTGGCTTAAACGTAACAGCGCGACATTGGCAGTCTATAACTGCGTTGTACTTTCCCAAAAAATCCATACCCAGGATAACGTTGTAGTCGTATAGGTCAATGATGATCAGATTGACATACATTTCCCTACCACATACTATTATTGGAACATAGTGTATCCAATAATTAGACAACAAGGTTTCCCCGGAGGGTAATGCCGTTCGGAAAGTTCTTCTGATCCTATCGTTGTCTCTACCTAGTTTCTTTGCAAACTTATGCGACGTAAATGAATACGTAGCTTCAGAATCAATTAACATGTAGGCATCTTGTTGGGCAAAAGGAAGCTGACTTGTCACCACTGTGGATGGTCCATCCTATACATCTTCATTGGTGTAGGCATAGATGTGTCCTTGTGGTTCTGGAGCTTCGAGTCTGCCTTGAGAAATCGCAGGTCCTTCAAGCCTCATCTGTGCCGCATGAAGCTGATATCCCTGACCCTTTTGATGGTTCTAAGGATTCTGCAAATTAACATTGCAATTCTTGGTATAGTGGCCTTCCTTGCCACACCGATAGCAATGGTTAGTTCCAGCACGGCAATCTCCCGGATGCTTCTTCCCACATTTCTGACAAGTGGGATTTCCATTGTTATCCGGAGTGTTCTTCTTTTGGGGAAAGTTCTGTTGATTCCCCTGTCCTTCTGCATTCCATTTCCTCTTCTGTTGATTATTGCCATATGGCTTGTTGTTGCTGCGTTGATCAAAAGGTCCTCCTTGACCTTTCTGCTGCGATGTTTAGCCTGGTCTGGCCTGGTTCTGCTTGGCTAGGGCCTTCTCCTCATTCTTTTCCTTGAAGAATTTTGCCCGTTGTGCTTTGTTCTGTCCTACCCAATATTCAGCTTGAATTGCCCGGCTAACGTACTCGGCAACAGTGATTGGTGGGTAGGCGCCACTGCTAATTACCACAGCCAAATCTGAGCGGAACATCCTCATCATCCGTCTTACTTTGTCCCTCTCGGAACCGATAAGGTGAGAGCAAAAACGTGCTAGCTGTTTGAACTTTCTCACAGCTTCCGCTACAGACAAATTTCTTTGGTGGAAATTGTTGAACTCATCCTGCTGAGCTTCCATGACCTCTGTGTTGAAGTATTTCTCTTTAAACTCCTCCACAAAGTCCTCCCACGTCATTTGGGTAACGTCTCGTCGATTCTGAATTGTTTCCCACTAGAGGCGAGCGTCTTTCCTCAGCACAAAGAATGCACAGAGGACTTTTTCCAGATCGTTGAGCCTGAGGAAGTTCAGGACAACCTGGACGTCAATCAACCAGTTGTAGGCCTCGATAGGGTTTGTAGACCCTTCAAATTCCGGTGCCTTCATGCGCCGAAATCTATCATATAATTCTTCTGGTGTTCGAACCAAGGGTGCTGGTGGAACAGCTGCAGGTGCCATAGGTACTTCTGGGGCTACAGGATGCTCTGGAATCACCGGGTCCACATTAGGAATTTCCGGTGCCGCAGGCTGATTCTCAGGTGCTGGTGGTACCCTGGCATCAGGAGGTCCCTGATTCTGTTGAGCCAATTGAGCTCTAAGCCCACCTATCTCTTGTTGTTGGGCTAACATCATCTCACTTAATTCGTTCATCTGGGCTGCAAGATCGACATTTTGGGTTTGTGCCATTCTACGCTTCGATGGCATGGTTCTGTATAGAAACAATGAAATAAGCTTCTTGTTTTCAAATATTTAATGAAATCATGTCTCTTATACAGAACCATAATCTTCTTTCCATAACTTTTTCATATCATGATCACATAGTTATAACTTTCAGGAAAGTATAAAACTTCCCATCACGTGAAAACATTATTTGATTGCCACCACCAAGCTAAGGCGCAACCCAACGTCATCTTTGCACCCAACATTCTCCGGCGTGACCATCGATGAGAGATGCGTACGTAAGATCTTAACTAATTATAAACGTGAGAAAATAACTTAACTTACTTGGGCTATTGCGGAAACGATGTGGAGCAAGATGAAGTAGGCTGGCAGGATACCGCTCTGATACCAACCTGTGACGCCCCGACCTACGTAGAGCCGTCACCTTCCTTACTTAACTATACATTACTTGAAAATTTGAGAATAAAATTTTTTTTTTCTCAACATACATATATATAATTAGATTAGCCCGTAGCAAACTTGTCATACTTACATATTGAAATAAAAAGACTAATCAAAGTCTTCCACACCATGTATATCATATAGCATAATTCGTGTTTAAGATATATATACCTATATACATAAATCCATTAACAAAAAGAAGTTGCGGAAAATATGCGTAGTGGTATCCCACACCGCCTTTCATCCGCCGCATCATCCACATGTAGCCCACCAATTAAACTGCAGGCTTCTTAACTACAGTATGAAATATATATGATAAGCTTTCGCCCAGTAAGCACAAACTTAATCTCACAAAAACATTTAATATGTCAAATATCGTATACATATGCATGAACCATTTATGCTCATTTATGAATCCTTTATGATCCATTATCATCTTGGACTTATTATCTTCCTTTAACATTTGGGCCCCTTTGTGTACGTACCAGATGCGCACTCTCCAGATAAAGTTAAGGGTTGCAAGGTCCCTAACAGTTCTGGGAAACATTGAACTTGAACATTGATAACCCTTCGCTTGATGGGAGGTTCGTATGACACCTTACTTGTGTATTCTTACCATGTGGTTTAACATTAGTGATCATACCTCATGATGTCACTATAACATATCATAACTTGACATTTCATCATTTCATGACATTATTTGAATCATGACATGGCATTCTTAAAAATATATCATCTTTTGAACATGGCATGGTATTTTTAAAAACATAACATCCTTTGAACATGGCGTAGTATTCTTAAAAACAAAGCATTTTTTAAAACATCGCATTTTCGTAAACGTGGTATTTTCATAAACATGGCATTTTCATAAACGTGGCATTTTCATAAAAGGGTCATTTTCGTAAAAGTTTCATTTTCGTAAAAGTTTCATTTTCGTAAAAGTGTCATTTTCGTAAAAATGTCATTTTCGTAAAAATGTCATTTTCATAATTATGTCATTTTTTGAAAATGTGATATTTTTAAAACATAGCGTTTTTGAAAACATAGCATCTTTAAAAATGTGACATTTTTCGGAAACATGGTATTTTTGAAAACATGGCATTTTTAAAACTTGGCGTTTTTAAAACATGACCTTCTTAGAACATAGTATTTTTATACATAACATTCTTTAACTTGGCATTCCTTAACATGACATTCTTCAACATGACCTTATTTAACATGACATTCATAACATGGCATTCATAACATGACATTCATAACATGGCATTCACAACATAGCATTTATAACATAGCACATTTGAAAATAGGTTACTATTTTCATACTGCAAGTGAGGTTTGTACTTACCTTATGTGTTATTTCCTGAAAGTTACTACCTCAACTCGGGTTGTAACAGCAGGTTACCTCCGGCTATTTAAAAGAGTATAGGATAAGAATCCCATCGTAAAATGTTGGTGACCTAACCAACATTCACACTTAACTTTTGTTATATGTTCCCCGTAACATACACATGATAGCACATTAGGTTACATAAGGTAACCTTGGTTGCTAAGCCCACATACAATTAGGGTTAGGTTATCATCCTAACCTTGGGCTTTTATCTTAAAATCCTTAATCCCGTATCATTCTTGGTATCTAATAGGGTTACATTGGGTAATCCTTAAGGATGTTAATCTAGGTCAAACTTTTGGTCAACCAAAGTCAACATTTGGTCAATTAACGTCAACGTTCTATGGGTCATACCTGGGCTTGGCTCAGTAACTCGGGTATCCCTCCCGGTTACTATCCGTCATCGTTTTCTTATTCAACTTTAAAACCATTTGGCCAAAAATCGATTTTCCTTATCTTGAAGACAATTGGTTTAAAAAATCCCATTTTTCTTACTTTTGGAAAATTTGAAAATTTCAAATCCAAAACCTTAAAATTCGTGGGTTTTAAAATGGTGACATATAAAAATTGTTAAGGGCTAAAAACTGCCTCAGCTGAAAACTGCGTTTGGAACAGTTTTCACAGTCAAAACAGTGGTTTAGTGGAAAAATACAGTTTTTCAGTTTTGTTTTTAGGAAATCCTGTGCAGGAATTCCTTGTTCAGTGTACAGTCTTTACAAATCAGTGTCAGTTTAAAAATCCACTTTGAATCTAAAAAATTTGTCTTCACAAAAGTTCAAGCTCTCGAAAAATCCTAAAACTTTTCTGTTTTACGAAAAATTAAATTCGGACTCTAACATGTCCATTTTCTTGTTTGAAACCACCCGACCGTGCATAAAAACCTGGGCACGGTTAGGCTCGGGTTTTCTTAAAAACCGAGGCCATTTGAGCCTCATTTTGAAAAATTGCCTGCACTGCCCTGCAGGAAAACCTCTTCTGAACAACTTTAATGTTTTACGTTTTTCCCAATTCGGCCTCTAAAGGCCTCAAAATCATCTTTCCAGAAAACTGGCCAGTGTTCACCCGACCCTGGCAGTTTTTGGGTTTTAAGTTCGTTTTACGTCCTATTGTCGCAAACTAACTCAACCGAACACGCAGGAACCTAAAGAACAATCATGCAGCATTTTCAAATCCCATTTTTGGTTTAAAAAATCTCATTTTCCTTACTTTTGGAAAGTTTGGAAATTTCAAATCCAAAACCTTAAAATTCGTGGTTTTTGAAATGGAGACTTGTAAAAATTGTTAAGGGCTAAAAATTGCCTTTGGAACAGTTTTCGCAGTCAAAGCAGTGGTTTTGTGTAAAAATACAGTTTTTCAGTTTTGTTTTTCGGAAATCCTGTACATGAATTTCCTGTTCACTGCACTGTCTTTACAAATCAATGTCAATTTAAAAATCCACTTTGAATCTGAAAAAGTTGTCTTCACAAAAGTTCTAGCTCTAGAAAAATCCTAAAACTTTCGTGTTTTACAAAAAATTAAATTCGGACTCTAACGTGTCCATTTTCTAGTTTGAAACCACCTGACCGTGCATAAAAACCTGGGCACAGTTAGGCTCGGGTTTTCTTAAAAACTGAGACCATTGGAGCCTCATTTTGAAAAACTGTCCACGTTGTCCTACAGGAAAACCTCTTCTGAACAACTTTAATGTTTTACCTTTTTCCCAATTCGGCCTCTAAAGGCCTCAAAATCATTTTTCCAGAAAACTGGCCAGTGTTCACCCGAACCTGGCAATTTTTGGGTTTTAAGTTCGTTTTACGTCCTATTGTCGAAAACTAACTCAACCGAACACGCGGGAGCCTAAAGAACAATCATGCAGCATTTTCTAGCATCCCATTTTGACATATATGCAATCCCATCGTGCCCATGCAACCCATCAACCAAACTGCCCTAACCTAGGGTTGCATGGTTCTAGTTCCAATCCATCATTCCATTCATTCACATTCACTCTAGCAACCTGAACATCCTTTTCCACATCTAGCATGCAATCCTAGCAAGCATAATCAATCAAAATTCATAAACAAACCACCCTTAAATCTAATCAAGCACACACCTATCAACCTAGGGCAATAAAATAACTTTGAGCTTATGCTCTTATAATCATGACTTGGAAATATACTTAAATTTCAATCTTAAAACTCAATTGAAAAATATTAGGGTTTAGGGCTATTAACTTGATCAATCCTAGGAGTGGTTTAGGGTTTTTGGGTCCGAAAATTCTCCCTCCCTAGCTCTCCTACCAACCGGTTCTCCCCCTCCAAATGGGCACCAAAATTTTTCCGGCCACTAACTCGGTTCAACCAAGTCCGGCCACACCTCTTTTCCCTTTTCCCTTCACTTTTCCCCTTCCTTTCCTTCTCTCCCACAACCGGCCACTTGGCCAAAAAATGGGTATAACTTTTTTTTTTCCTTCCTTTTCTTGGCTTTTAGCGCAAACCGAACACTCATAACACTTTCTCTTGATTTTCCAATTTTTTTTTCTCTCTTTGGGTGGCTAATTTTGGTTCAGATTTTTGGAAAAGAAAAATGGCAGACCTTGGCTGTTTTTTCTGAATTTTTCCAGCCAAAAACCGACCCATGGTAGCAAACGATCTGCGCAACGTATAGTTCCGCCAGTTGTTCTACTGAAAAGCTAAGTTTGATAGCCACAAAGTGCGCGGACTTTGTCAATTGATCAACGATCACCCAAATAGCATTGTTGCCGCTAGGAGTTTGGGGTAGACCAACCACGAAATCCATCGTCACTTGGTCCCATTTCCATTCTAGGATGGAGATTTTCTGTAATTCTCCTCCTGGACGTTGGTGTTCAGCCTTCACTTTTTGACAAGTAAGGCATTTACTGATGAATGTAGCAACGTCATTCTTCATTTTGGGCCACCAAAAACTTTCCTTCAAGTCTTTGTACATCTTTGTGGCTCCAGGATGAACAGAGTACGGAGTCTCATGGGCCTCTTTCATGATTTGCTCCTTCAGCTTGTCCTCGTTAGGAATGCATAGTCTATTTTTCTGATAGAGTGTGCCCGCATCAGATACGTTGAAGTCCGACTCTTTTCCTTATAAAACTTCATTTTTCGTCTTAAGCAGCGAGGCATCTGCATCTTGATGCTCCTTCATACCATCTAAAATGGTAGGTTGGAAGGTTAGAACAACTAAACCTCCCGTAACAAGCTTGATTCCGGCTTCCACTAGCTACTTTTGAAGAGACTCAGTCAATGACTGAATCGACATTAACGAGGAAGACGATTTCTGACTAAGGGCATCGACTACCTTGTTAGCCTTCCCCGGATGATATCAGATGTCTATATCGTAATCCTTCACCAATTCGAGCCATCTCCTTTGTCTCATGTTAAGCTCCTTCTGTGTGAAGATATACTTCAAACTCTGATGATCCGTATATACTTCACACTGAGTGCCATAAAGGTAGTGTCTCCAAATTTGTAATGCAAATACTACTGCCGCAAGTTCTAAATCATGCGTCGGTAGTTCTTCTCGTGCTCCTTAAGCTGTCGAGAAGCATAAGCAATCACTTTTCCATTATGCATGAGTATGGCTCCCAATCCTATCTTGGAAGTATCGCTATATATCACGAAGTTCCCTTCCTCCACGATTGGAATTGTAAGGATTGGAGCATTTGTCAACTTACTCTTGAGCTCTTGAAAGTGCTCTTCACACTTAACCATCCATTCGTATTTCTTTCCTTTCCTCGTAAGTGTAGTGAGCGGTGCCACGATCTTAGCGAATCCTTCGACGAAACGCCGGTAGTAGCCCGCTAAGCCGAGGAAACTACGTACTTTTGTGACGTTCTTAGGAGCTGGCCATTTACTTACTGCTTCAATCTTGGCCGGATCTGTAACGACCCGACTTTTCGGACCGTTAACAAACTTACTTAAGTCTTAACACTTATTTAAATTCGGTTCTAAAAAAAAGTACTAAATTTTTTTTTTAAATCATATTCATACTATACAAATTAGAATTATTAATATTTTGATATGTGGAAATTAAAAACCACTAGTAAATAATTATCCTATTTAAATTCATGTTTAAATAATATTTAAAAAGCTATAACTTCATGTTGATTAAAGCAAAAGAGTCAAAGGTCTTTTTCTCATGGAGTACTCATACTAATTTAGTAGTACCAAAACATTGGGACATAACTATAATTATGGTCGTTACAAAATAAATTACGAAGTCTAAATGCGGAAATTAATTTCGTGGTGGTATCCCACTCCCTTCCTTCACCGCCTCCGCATAGCTTCGCCTGTCCATAAGAACATCTAAGTAATAGGCTGCTTACCCGCGTTACCTACAGCACGAACACACACATATGAGCTTTCGCTCAGCAAGTACAAACAATATCTCACAAAACATTTTCATAAGTCATATCATCACATGTAATTATCAAGAATGTTCAAAATGCATGGAATCATGTGTGCTCAATTATTCTTCATTATATACATATCTTGTCTACTTAAGGGCCCCTATGTCGTACCCATATGCGCGCAACCAATGGGGAGTTAGGGGAGCGACCCTCTAACCACCTCCAAGGTCATATCTTAAAATTTCGTTCTTATCATATCCTCTCACTAATTGGAGGTTGGTACGACACTTACTCTTATCTTTCATTAGCCTCATTCTTATTATTTGTGACAACGTGTAGATTTACATGTCACTATGCATTTATCATTACGGCATACATATCTGTGAGGCATGTCAATTATATCAGTGCAAGAGAATTTATGCACATCAAATACTTAATCAAAGCAATACGTATAATTTATAGACTCATCACTTCATCAAGTCAAGTCATAACAGACGTTGAGCATCATCAAAGAAAACATTTTGTTTCATGCTGTAGGTGAGGTTTGTACTTACTTGTCTTATGTGCTTAACTTCGGGAGTTGTATCTCCTACTATACGGATTTGAGAAATTATCCTGATTTAACAATAACTCATTATTAGATAAAATCATGGTTATATTACTTTATTCAATTATTCATTTATTTTATAAACTAGAGTGAACTTAATTTACTTATATCATAATTAACCTTAATAATTATTATTAATTATTAAACGCTAAAATAAATTTCTACTAATTATTATTAATTATTAAACGCTAAAATAAATTTCTACTAATTATTATTAATTAATTAATTTAATTTAATTTAATTAATTAATTATATTAATTAATTGAATTGATTAAATAATTAATTAAATAATATTTAATTATTGCATTAATTAATTGAGTTATTAAAATTAAATCATATAATTTTAGTTGACTTAATAATAATTAAATTATTAATAATTGTTACTTAAATATTCTTTCTCATATAATAATTAATAATTATTAATTCTAATATTAATAATTAATAATTTGATTAATCTGATAATTAATGTTTGATTAATCTCTAGTTAATCATCCTTAATTATTTTGATGATTATATCAATGATTAATGATTAATGATTAATTAATTTATAATTAATCATGTATTATAATTATGTAATTATTTAACATAATAATCCTGATTATCATATATTAACTCTTATAATTAATTAATTAATTAATAATCAATAAATTAATTAATTCATTTATTAAATTACATTTGGTTATGAATTAATTAATTAATTAATTAATTTATTTATTTATTAATTAATCAATCAAGGTGATAAGAAGTCACCTAAGGGTATACCTCTATTTTACTATTGGGCTAGTCCAATTCCCTTAGTTATGTTCATTTAGTTGGGCCAAGGTAATCTCATGAAATAGGCCCAGTAACCTTCTAGTATACTTTATCTTAGCCCATTAAAACTTATGATTCAACCTTAAAAACTTAGGGTTTTTCAAATCATTAGATCATACACTTAAAATCAACTCATTTCATAACTAAATTTATTCGTATGTTATGCTTACCCATATGTCACATTTTAATGTTTAATCATTTTATCGGTGTAGGGCTTTAACTTGTAAGATTTATTTAAATTTGAGTATAATTCCGTTTTGGACACTTGATAACTTGTTGGAAAGCTTGAAACATCTAGTTTTTGTCTTTATAATTTGTTTCCTCAGATTCCAAGCATTTCAAATATTAATGTGGACGTTTTCTTAAGTGTCTTATGGTAAAATCTCAGATTTCCAGATTTCAATACAATCTTTAAGGATTTATTAAAATTCATATACATAACCGTTTTAAACACATGATATCTCATTTTGAAGCTTAAGATGTCTACTTTACAGTGGTAAAGTTATTTCTTTTATTACTTAAGCATTTCATACCATAAACTTAGGTTTTGTCACTGTTGGTCTCACGTTTGCACTACCAGTCCAGATTCATGAGTAAGATTTAAAAATCAATAACAATTTACTTACAAGTCCAAATAAGACAAAAGATATGTCATTGGAAAGCTTATAATGTCTATTTTGTATGACAAAAACAGTTTTATAAAAAGTTATGGTTTGCTAAGTCAAAAACAACAAAACCCGTAGCTAGTACCGGGTTCCAGCAAGGTTTTTCAGTTCGTAGACCAAACTTGTAAAATTCACCAAAAATCGTACATTTATCCAATCAAGGCGTATGATACCTTGTTGGAAAGCTTAAAGGATCTAGTTTTTAGTTCTCCAACTTATAAACCAAAATTTTGAGTTTAAATGGTTCGGAGTATAAAAAACCCGTGGCTGGTCAGTGGCTCGGAGGTTCATTTCTTCCCTAGTTTTTTTTGTCACAACTTCAAATGCACATAACTTTATACATATAAAAGCAAATCAAGTGATTCCAAAGCCTAAAATGAAGCTTATCCTCTGTAGAATCTTAATATATAATTTATTTTTCATACCAAAGCTTCTAATGCATGCTATATCACCACAACAACTACGACCTTCAACAAAGTTCACAAATCTTACCGAAATGCTCCGGGGATCCTTCAAGATCTCGAACCTCCCGAGTTCTTCTCAAAACTTTTTCCTAGGTAAGAAAAATCTAATATTAAGATCATAACTAAACATCATATTTTTTTTTCTCCAAAAATAACTAAAACCCGAATAGCACCACTAGGTTACCTCTAGTAAAAACGTCCTCTAACTCCGTCTCGCACTTCTTCGATCTTGGTGTTGGGGTTCCTTAGACCTTGAAAATGGATGGAGGAGGTGCTTGAGGAATGTTGGAGATGGAGAGTAGTGTTGGTGGTTCTTGGTTTTGTTTAGAGCTTGGTTTGTGTGAGAAAGAAAATGGGGTGTTAGGGGTTTGTGCTTAGCTAACTTTGGCCTTGAGAGAGTTGTCTTTTGGGAGATGAAATTTGAAAAATATTGGCTGAATTAGCCCTTCAATGGCCGGCTGTTTTGGGAGCAAAAAGTAGGTGAAATTTGGTTCAAAAAGTTGAGATGAAAGGTCACTATCACTTGCCTCTTCTCTAGGTCAAATTACCCAAAAAAACCATGACATTTCTTACTTGTGGTTGCATGCATGCACCACTTTCCTCATTTCCCTTTTGTTCACAATTTTTTTCTTGTTTCTTGAACCAACAAAACCGACCCCCCCCAATGCTTCCTTCTCTTTTTTTTTTTTTTTTTCCTTTTAATATCCACCCTTGATCCAAAGTTATCATACTTATTCTCACCCATTGGATCTTCCATCACACCAATCCTTAATCTAAGTTCTCATTGGTCACTTATCATCCAAGGTTTGGCCATTGATTTGCCTAGGATTCTCTAGCATCAAATCTACACCATTGATTACAAATCAAGCACAATTCTTGATTAATCTCCCACCTTTAGATTTCCTAAGAGTAAATACTAATAATTCATTTCTATTCATGTGACACATTAATTCCCAAACATGCTCTCAAAGCTTGACTATTAGTATGATCAAAATAAATACTAAGATCATTAAATCAATCTACTAATACAAATCGGGGTCCTTCCGAAAAATATTGCTATACCTCTAATACGACATAACTTATTTTTTTCGTATAAATTTTCATGTCGTTCATCACACGTTTTAGGTATTTAAAATTTCTCATTTAAATAGAGAAACTCAACATTGTTAAATCATCGACATCATCACACCGATGATACATATATTATCAGTCATGATCTTGAAATTTGATATTCATCAAAATAATTCACTAAAAGCATATTAATGAATAAAATCCATAATAACAATTCATTAATTAAGCTTATGAATTTCTAGGGCATCACAAGATCTATGGATATGCCTTCCTTAGAGACCACGTGTCCTAAGAAATGTACCTTCTCCAACCAAAATTCACATTTTGTGAATTTAGCATAAAGCTGATTTTGCTTTAGAATCCGTAGAGTAATCCTTAAGTGCTCCTAATGCTCCTTCTTTGACCTTGAATAAATCAAGATATCGTCTATAAAGATGATAACAAACTTATCCAAATAATCCTTGAACACTCGATTCATTAGGTCCATAAAGACTGCTAGATCATTTGTCAGTGCAAATGGCATAACGAGGAACTCGTAGTGTCCATATCGCGTGCGAAATGCCGTCTTTGGAATGTCTCCTTCCCGAATTCGGAGTTGGTGATATCTCGATTGCAGGTCAATTTTCGAAAAAATTGAAGCTCTTTTCAATTGGTCGAATAGATCGTCGATCCTAGGCAAGGGGTACTTATTCTTAATGGTGATCTTATTTAGTTCCCGATAGTCAATGCACATCCTAAAAGTGCCATCTTTCTTCTTAACAAACAGAACTGGGGCACCCCATGGGAGTTGCTATGGCGGATAAATTCTCAATTCAGGAGCTCTTACAACTGAATTTGCAACTCCTTGAGTTCGGCAGGTGCCATCCTATAAGGTGCCTTGGACACTGGTGCTGATCCAGGAAGTAATTCGATCTCAAAAGAGATCCTCGCTCCGGTGGCAATCCTGGCAGATCCTCAGGAAAAACTTCCACAAAATCCTTGACTATCGGTACTTCTTCCGGCCTACTCTTGGTCTCTTGCGTCTTATCCACCATGTTGGCTAGAAATCCAATACATCCTTCTGCCAACAACTTTCTAGCCTTTAGCGTAGAAATGAACATCTTCGGCTGTTTTGGAGTCGATCCTCTGAAAACAAACTCCTTCTCTCCAATTGGCTTAAACGTAACAGCGCGACATTGGCAGTCTATAACTGCATTGTACTTTCCCAGGAAATCCATACTCAGGATAACGTCGTAGTCGTATAGGTCAATGATGATCAGATTGACATACATTTCCCTACCACATACTATTATTGGAACATAGTGTATCCAATAATTAGACAACAAGGTTTCCCTGGAGGGTAATGCCGTTCGGAAAGTTCTTCTGATCCTATCGTTGTCTCTACCTAGTTTCTTTGCAAACTTATGCGACGTAAATGAATGCGTAGCTCCAGAATCAATTAACATGTAGGCATCTTGTTGGGTAAAAGGAAGTTGACCTGTCACCACCGTGGATGGTCCAACCTATACATCTTCCTTGGTGTAGGCATAGATGCATCCTTGTGGTTCCGGAGCTTCGTGTCTGCCTTGAGAAATCGCAGGTCCTTCAAGCCTCATCTGTGCCGCATGAAGCGATATCCCTGACCCTTCTGATGGTTCTAAGGATTCTGCAAATTAACATTGCAGTTCTTGGTATAGTGGCCTTCCTTGCCACATCGATAGCAATGGTTAGCTCCAGCACGGCAATCTCCCGGATGCTTCTTCCCACATTTCTGACAAGTGGGATTTCCATTGTTATCCGGAGTGTTCTTCTTTTGGGGAAAGTTCTGTTGATTCCCCTGTCCTTCTGCATTCCATTTCCTCTTCTATTGATTGTTGCCATATGGCTTGTTGTTGCTACGTTGATCAAAAGGTCCTCCTTGACCTTTCTGCTGCGATGTTTGGCCTGGTCTGGCCTGGTTCTGCTTGGCTAGGGCCTTCTCCTCATTCTTTTGCTTGAAGAATTTTACCCGTTGCGCTTTGTTCTGTCCTACCCAATATTCAGCTCGAATTGCCCGGCTAACGCACTCGGCAACAGTGATTGGTGGGTAGGGGCCACTGCTAATTACCACAGCCAAATCTGAGCGGAACATCCTCATCATCCGTCTTACTTTGTCCCTCTCGTAACCGATAAGGTGAGGGCAAAAACGTGCTAGCTGTTTGAACTTTCTCACAGCTTCCGCTACCGATAAATTTCCTTGGTGGAAATTGTTGTACTCATCCTGCTGAGCTTCCATGACCTATGTGTTGAAGTATTTTTCTTTAAACTCTTCCACCAAGTCCTCCCACGTCATTTGGGTAACGTCTCGTCGGATCTGAATTGTTTCCCACCAGAGGCGAGCGTCTTTACTCAGCACAAAGAATGCACAGAGGACTTTTTCCAGATCGTTGAGCCTGAGGAAGTTCAGGACAACCTGGACGTCAATCAACCAGTTGTAGGCCTCGATAGGGTTTGTAGACCCTTCAAATTCCGGTGCCTTCATGCGCCGAAATCTGTCATATAATTCTTCTGGTGTTCGAACCAAGGGTGCTGGTGGAACAGCTGCAGGTGCCATAGGTACTTCTGGGGCTACAGGATGCTCTGGAATCACCGGGTCCACATTAGGAATTTCCGGTGTCGCAGGCTGATTCTCAGGTGCTGGTGGTACCCTGGCATCAGGAGGTCCCTGATTCTGTTGAGCCAATTGAGCTCTAAGCCCACCTATCTCTTGTTGTTGGGCTAACATCATCTCCCTTAATTCGTTCATCTGGGCCGCAAGATCGACATTTTGGGTTTGTGCCATTCTACGCTTCGGTGGCATGGTTCTGTATAGAAACAATAAAATAAGCTTCTTGTTTTCAAATATTTAATGAAATTATGTCTCTTATACAGAACCATAATCTTCTTTCCATAACTTTTTCATATCATGATCACATAGTTATAACTTTTAGGAAAGTATAAAACTTCATATCACGTGAAAGCATTATTTGATTGCCACCACCAAGCTAAGGCGCAACCCAACATCATCTTTGCACCCAACATTCCCCGGCGTGACCATCGACGAGAGATGCGTACGTAAGATCTTAACTAATTCTAAACATGAGAAAATAACTTAACTTACTTGGGCTATTACGGAAACAATGTGGAGCAAGATGAAGTAGGCTGGCAGGATACCGCTCTGATACCAACCTGTGACGCCCCGACCTACGTAGGGCCGTCACCTTCCTTACTTAACTATACATTACTTGAAAATTTGAGAATAAATTTTTTTTTCTCAACATACATATATATAAATAGATTAGCCCGTAGCAAACTTGTCATACTTACATATTGAAATAAAAAGACTAATCAAAGTCTTCCACACCATGTATATCATATAGCATAATTCGTGTTTGAGATATATATACATATATACATAAATCCATTAACAAAAAGAAGTTGCGGAAAATATGCGTAGTGGTATCCCACACCGCCTTTCATCCGCCGCATCATCCACATGTAGCCCACCAATTAAACTGCAGGCTTATTACCTACAGTATGAAAGACATTGTGCACTGTTGACAACTCTGATGGTAATGCTAATCTGTAAGCTACCTTACCAATGCGTTCTGTGATCTCGAAGGGTCCTATGTACCTCGGGCTCAACTTGCCCTTCTTTCCGAATCGCATCACACCCTTCATTGGTGCTACCTTCAAGAAAACAAAGTCTCCCTTTTGAAATTCGAGGGGCCTCCTTCGCTTGTCGGCATAACTCTTCTGTCGACATTGAGCTGCTTCCATTCGTTGTCGTATTTTCTTGACTGCTTCGGTGGTCTTGATAATGAAATCTGTGGTTTCCAATTGCTTCTCCCCTGTTTCGTGCCAGTGTACCGGTGATCGGCACTTCCTGCCATAGAGTGCTTCATAGGGTGCCATCCCGATAGTCGCCTGATAACTGTTGTTGTAGGAGAATTCAATCAATGGTAATTTCTTATTCCATGCACCCTTGAAGTCCATAACGCAAGCACGAAGCATATCCTCTAAGGTTTGAATGGTTCGCTCGGATTGACCGTCCGTCTGAGGGTGAAAAGCAGTGCTAAACTTGAGCTCAGTTCCTAACACTCGATGAACATTTTTCCAAAAAGTGGAAGTGAAACGGCTATCGTGGTCTGAAATGATCGATAGAGGAATGCCGTGCAGCTTAACGACATTAGATACATACAATTCCGCCAACTTTTCCAGGGAATAAGTCACTTTAATTTCTATGAAACGTGCTGATTTAGTCAAACGATCTACGATTACCCAGATGGCGTCATAACCTTCACTAGTTTTCGGCAATCCGACCACAAAGTCCATAGTGATTTGTTCCCATTTCCACTCTGGAACTTCAATAGGTTGCAATTCTCCAGCTGGTCGCTTGTGTTCCGCCTTAACTTTCTGACAGGTTAGGCATTTACTCACGAATTCAGCCACGTCGTTCTTCATCTTGTTCCACCAAAAATGCTCCTTCAAGTCCTTATACATCTTAGTCGCTCCGGGATGGATGGAGTATGGAGTGTCGTGGGCCTCAGATAGGATCTGCTTTCGAAGTTCTTTATTGTTAGGCACGCATAATCTATCTTTAAAATGAAGGATACCCTCATCTGACACACTAAAATTAGTTTCTTTTCCTTCCATAGCTTCCTTTCTTATCCTGACCAAACTAGGATCAAGTCCCTGAGCTTCCTTGATTTCACCAAGGATTGTAGGTTGGACAGTTAATGAGGAAAGTTTTCCTGTAATGAGCTCAATTCCAAGCTTGAGAATATCTCCCTGAAGCGGTTGTGGTAGTGCTTGAATTGTCATAAGGGTGGCAGACGACTTCCGACTTAGTGCGTCAGCGACTTTGTTGGCCTTTCCGGGATAGTAAAGAATCTCACAATCATAATCCTTAACCAATTCCAACCATCTTCTTTGTCTCATGTTGAGTTCCTTCTGGGTGAAGATGTACTTAAGACTTTTATGATTTGTAAAAATCTGACATTTAACGCCGTAAAGATAGTGTCGCCAGATCTTAAGGGCAAACACCACAGCTGCTAGTTCCAAATCATGAGTCGGGTAGTTTTTCTCATGCTCCTTCAATTGCCGTGAGGCATAAGCCACGACTTTCCCGTTCTGCATCAAAACTGCACCTAAGCCCATCTTGGATGCATCGCTGTAGATATCAAACTCTCCTTCGTCTGATGGAATCGTGAGAATAGGAGCACTAGTGAGTTTCTTCTTCAATTCTTGGAAATTTGCCTCGCATTTCTCTGTCCATTCATATTTTTTTCCTTTCCGAGTAAGTGCGGTAAGAGGTGCGGCTAATTTCGCGAATCCCTCGACAAATCTTCTGTAGTAGCCGGCTAGACCTAAAAAGCTTCGCACTTCAGTCACATTCTTCGGTGCTGGCCATTTGCTCACAGCTTCGATCTTGGATGGGTCGACAGATACTCCATCCTTGGAGATCACATGTCCGAGGAATTGAACCTTGTCAAGCCAAAATTCACACTTAGAGAATTTTGCAAAAAGCTGGTGGTCCTTTAGAGTCTGGAGAGCGATCCTCAAATGTTCTTCGTGCTCCTTTTGGGTCTTTGAATAGATCAAGATGTCATCAATGAACACAATGATGAACTTGTCTAAATATTCCTTAAATACTCGATTCATCAAATCCATAAAAGCCGCAGGTGCATTCGTCAATCCAAATGGCATGACTAAGAACTCATAGTGACCGTAACGTGTACGAAATGCTGACTTTGGGACATCGCTTTCCTTAATCTTCAATTGGTGATAACCCGAGCGTAAGTCGATCTTAGAAAAGACTGATGCTCCTTTAAGCTGATCGAAGAGGTCGTCGATTCTTGGAAGAGGATACTTATTCTTGATGGTCGCCTTGTTGAGCTCACGGTAGTCAATGCACATCCTTAACGTACCTGTAATATCTGGGTTCCATGTTGCTAATTCTTGTAGAGAATTAATACATGTGTGGTTATGAGATTTTATGAGTAAAGTTCAGTCCAGAACTTTCAGATGTGTTTTGTGGGTTTTTATAGCCTTAAAAGGCTTAAAACTGATTTTTCGGACGATAAGAAGTGAAAACTGATCATTTTATGAAAAGTTAAAATTTTGACCGAAAAGTCAACCGTTGACCCGAAAAGTCAACGTTTGACCAAAATGGTCGAAATTAAGAATTATGAATTTTAAGATCAGTTTTTCACGAAAAAGATTGCCGAAACTCATTCTTATTAGCAGATAATGAAAATGAGACTTCGGTTATTCGCTTTTCAAATCCGGCGATTTTTCTGAGTTCATAGAGCAAAAAGGGTTTGAGAAAACAAGAAAAAGATTTTTCGACCCAATTTTCCGACGGCACGTCAAAAATCCAAAAACTGTAAAATAATATTTACAGTATTGGAATTTAAATTTTTGAACTCGACATTTCAAGATTTTCAGTCAAAATCCAAGCTTTGGCTCAAAGAAAAGTCTAGAACAACTCTTTGTTCTTATCCTCATGATGTGGTGGCCCAATTAGCTCTTGCCAAGTGTCCATGACAACTCACAATTGGTTGTTCTCCATTTTTTCCCTTGCTTGGTCGGCAAGCACAAGAAACAAGAGCAAAAAAATCTTGTTCTTGGAAGCTCTTCAAGAGCTCTATAAATACCCCCTCCATCTCCTTCATTTTTATTCACAAACTAAGCAAAACTCTTGCAATTTTTCAGCAAGAAAACCGTGAGAGAGAACAAGAGAAATCAGAAAAATTTGTGAGCCAAACTTCACCTCCAACCTTCGGGTAGTCTAGGGAAAACCGTGGAAGAGAGAAAGAAAATTTTCTGGTGGCTGTTCAGCCCCTTTGCCGTGAGCTTGGAGCAGGGGAAGCCGTGGGTGAGAGCCAAAAATTTTGGGGAAAAAGTGAACCAAGGGTTCGGGTGGTGTGGCTAGCCAAGAGAGTGAGCTTGGGTGAGTGTTTTGAGGCTTGATTTTGCCTCCAAGCAAGCTTCGGGTGGTTTGAGAGAAAGGGAGAAAAAATTTTCAGTTTAGGCCATTAGCCCCTTGAGTGGCCAAGCAAGCCAAGGAGAGGCTCAAGGAGCCGAAAATCTGGTGGTTGGTGCACCTAGAGGGTCAGCCGAACCATAGGGAACCAAGGGGGACCATAGGAGCCATTTCGGTTTGTCAAACCCTAAGGGCCGAAATCCACCCACTTGAGGTAAAACCCTAAAACGATTTCTCAAGCTTTTAATTGGTTTTTAAAGCTTTGATTATGTGTATTTGTTTCAGCCAAAAAGTTGTAAGGGCTTAAGCCCATGTGTGGTTTATTTTTCTGCCTATATGCTTGTGTGGCCGTGTGTGGTGTGGTGAGCCAAGCCGAATGTTTGGCTTGGTTTGTGCATGCTTTTATTGCTCGGTTTTATGCTTGATTTTGTGCTAGAATGCATGCTAGGGTATAGTAGGCTATTGTCCCCATTTAGGTCAGATTTGATGATGCTTGATTGGCTCGGATTTATGATGCTAGGTTGTTAGAAAAATTTTGATGCATGCTTGGTTAGTGGAACCGTGCAACCCTAGGCAATTTAGGCTCGGTTTGACGGGTTGCACGAGCACGTGAGTCGGCTTAGTTAGCCGTGAGAGAACGCTAGACGCGCTGCATGAATTGAACCTAACTCCCGCAGTGGGCGGTCGAGCTAGAACCATCGACTTAGGCCGTAATCAATGAACCTAAAAACCGAAACTGTCTCTCGGGTTCCCTGGGAGCAGTCTCGGGAAAACGTCCCAGTTGGCTGATAGAGGCCGAATTGGCCAAAACGTAAAACATGAAAGTTGTAGACTAGGCTGTTTCCTAGGGGGTAACGTGGGCACTTTGCCAAAATAAGGCTCCAAAGGCCTACTTTTACACGAAAAACCGTAGGCGGGTCAGAAGACCCAGTTTTTGTATTAAGCTCGGTTTTGATTTAAAACTGACACCAAATGGTAAGGAATCAGAAAAAGTGTAAAACACGAAAGTTTTAGAACTCTTCGAGGGCTAGAACTTTCGTGAAGAAAGCTTTTTCCAACTCGGAACGGATTTTTAACCACAACCTAAAATCTGAAAACGGTGCAGGACTCAACAAAGTCCTGTGCACGAATTTTATAGAACCAACTTAGGAAAATTTATTTTCGAACATAAAACGTTATTTCAAGCACGGAAACTGTCCCAAAAGCAGTTTCCGACCTTAAGCCATTTTATGAAAATATAGGCCAAGATTCACGAAATTTTTACGAAGTAAGTTATAAGCTAAGTCTTTTTATGAAAGAGGTTTTTAAGTTAAAAGTTATTAAGTTTAAGCTAAGTTTTTATGAAAAGGATTTTAAGCTCAAGTTTTCAAAGAAAAGAGTTTTTAAGCCAAGTTTTGAAGGAAAATCGTAGAACGTATGGTAACCGGGATTCAGCACCCGAGCTACCGGGCTTCGCCCCAAAGCCCAGAGTTGACCCGACAGGGTTGACTTTAGCACTCGTAAATGGTTGACTTTGGTTGACCACAAGATAACAAGTTCTTATGCAAGCCCAAGGGTAGGTGGTCGACCTAACCCAATGTTTTTATAAATGGGCTAAGTATACGGAAAAGTTTTTTCAAACGTAACCCTATGGGTTACAAGAGGCTTTACATTAGGGGGACATATAGCCGAAAACCCGCATGAATGTTGGTTAGTATCAACATACAATAGAGATGGACTTGAAGTCTGACGTACGACTTTCAATCGAGCAGGAGGAGTTCTGCAGCGAAGGCTGGACAAGGATCTGCGTAACAACTAAGTATAGACGGTAAGTACAACACCGTCTACAGCACAAGCTAATAGGATTAGACTATTAGACTCGATGATGTGCTTTGTGTGATGTGCTATGTATTCATGAATGCAACATGAAAAATGCTAAGTGTGTAGGTATATGCTAAGAAAAGATAAGCAAGAAGCTAAGTAGAAACATGACATAAGAAGTGTTTGTTCACACGTAATTAAGATCAAGTAAGAAAATAAGGACTGTGTCGATCCACCCGCGTCAGGTCGGGTCGGACTGTGGATTGATCTGGATTTGGTTTGGCCGCCCCAGACAATTCATTAGTCGCGCGCCGGATTCGAACACGTAGACTAAGGGCCCATAAAATATAATGAAAGATAATGAAGCATAAAATGACCTATGCATGCTAATTGTTATATGTATGTATGTATGTTATGTATGTGTGTTATGTATGTATGTATGTTATGTATGTATGTTATGTATGTATGCTATGTATGTATGTATGTTATGTATGTATGCTATGTATGTATGCATGTTATGTATGTATGTTATGTATGTATGTATGTTATGTAAGTATGTCATGTATGTATGTGATGTTAAGTTATTGTGTGTTAATGTTTTATTGTTGTTATTTGTTTTACGGCCTAGGAGTTGTACTTATTGGGTCTCAAGCTCATTATTTTAAGTTTGTGCTGTAGGTAAGTCGCCTGTCAGCTGATGATGATGCGGTGGGGAGTAGCGGGTCAAGCAATGTAAAATCGTGGTATATGGAGCCGCTACGCATTTTGTGTGGTATACACTTATATAAGACAAGATACTTTTTATAAATAATAATTAGTATATTATGTACAGAAACAGTATTTTAATTTATGTACATAGTTTTGTGTACTATATATAAAAAAAAAAATATCCGCTGTGTTTTCTAAGCTAAGTAAGTAAGTAAGTTTATGTATGAATGAATGTATGTACGCAAGGGTAACGGCCTACGCTAGGTGGGGCGTTACAAGAGTTGGTATCAGAGCGGTTTCCTCGCGACACGATTTTACAGTTGCTTGACATCGCCTCCACCATTGCAAGTAAGTTTAGATTTAATTATGTATGTATTGTTTTATTTATGTGCTTTATGGTTTACGATTATGTTGTATGGAGTAGACGCGACAGCATGGATCCACAGCAAGTGAAGAGGGATCGAGACGCGGTGGTAGCTTTCTACCGTTCACGACCAGCATACTTCGACAACACTCGACGATCGATGTCGGTCAGGCCATGGCTACGCGATATGGAGCAGACCTTCGCTATATGTCATATCGAGGAGCACCTTCAGGTTACGCTCGCCAGTAGATGTATGATTGGCAATGTTAGATTGTGGTGGGTTACTCTCGGGGAGCCACAGTTGCTGAGACGCACGTGGGCACATTTTTGTTCAGTAGTGATGACCAGATATGGACCACTACCCGCGAGAGGACTCGGAGCACCAGTTCGCGACCCAGTGATCTACAGAGACATGAGACAGGCTCAATATCAGATACTGTCTCAGGATTGGCACGCGTATCCAGGGGAAGCGATGAGCCACTACTGTTGGAGGTTCCAAGAGATGATGCTTCCCCATATTCCACAAGAGATGCCCGATTCTGAGTTGCAGGCTTTGTTGCTCATGAGGAGAGGGATACCACAGCATATCCAGCAGTTTGTGCCGACGCCTACCGACCAGATGACTATCGGCAGTTACAGTGATGATATATTGGAGGCCGAGACGAAGGTCCAGGCAGTACCAGCCGAGTCCGCAGCTGAGGCTCAGGCTCCCGATGACGATGATGAGCAGCCGGATCCACCAGTCATCGTTCTTTCGAGCGATGACGAGGACGATATAGACGATGATGCTGCCTACGAGGAGTGGGATGACCCTGATGAGTTTCTCGACGAGGATGCACCTGACCCGGTGATTGTACTTTCAGACTCCGACACCTCGGTCAGCACTCTCGACGACATCGAGTAGATTAGGTCGATAGTGTATATTTCTTTTGTTTAGGACCGTCTATATAGTATCTTTTGTATTCGGTTATTTTGGTTATATATATATGTAGGATGGCAAGTGGTAGCCACTTCCATCCGAAACTCTGTCCGTTTTAATGTAAAAATATGTATATTATGTTGTATATATGACAGTATGTATTTTGTACAGTATGTACTTTAGTTATGATATGTACCCTTGTTTTTGTATAAAAAGGGACCGTGCGTATCACGGGATATATGATAAGTTTATTTTATGTTATGATAAGATATGTTATGATGTCATGATATGATAAGTATGTAAGTTATGATATGTTAAGTATGTATGTTATGCTGTGTTAAGTATGTATATGCTATGCTATGAAATGTATGTTTATGTGATGTCATGTAATGCATGATAAGATGATATGTTGAGACTGTTATGGGAAGAAAGAATATTGTTAATATTTCTTTTTCCTATATTAGGATTATAAAGATGGTTCGTACGAGAGGTAACACATCTGCCGATGCACCAGAAGATCCGCCACAGCCGGATATGGTGACACTAATGATGGATATACAACGACAGCTGCAAGAGCAGCAGCAGGAGATGGCAAGGTTTAGAGAGCAGTTGGAGCGGATGAATCAAGCTCCGCAAGTTCAAGCTGCGCCACAGCCAACACCACCAGCACAGCCAGTGGTACCTCCGGTACCAAATGTAAATGTTCCACAAGAGGCCCAGCCAGTAGCGCCTCCACCGGCCGAAATTCCAGTGGCACCAGCTGCCATACCGGCAAATCCACCAGCAGTTCGGGAAGACATGTTATACGAGCGCTTCAGACGCATGAAGGCTCCTGAGTTTGAGGGACCTACCGACCCGATTGCCGCAGATAATTGGCTGATTGATATTCAGGTCATTCTGAATTTCATGAGGCTTACGGAGCAAGAAAAAGTCTTATGTGCCTCCTTTGCGCTGAAGAAGGATGCAAGGCACTGGTGGATGACGGTTGAAGCACGCCGGGATGTGATGGCTATGACCTGGCAGGACTTTGTCCATGAATTCCGGACAATGTACTACAATAGAGAAGTCCTTGCAATACAGCAGGATGAATTCACGAACTTCACGCAGGGATCACTGTCAGTCATGGACGCAGTGAGAAGATTCGAGCAGCTAGCCCGTCTATGCCCTAAACTGGTACCGAACGAAGAAGAGAAAGTCCGGTTGATGATGAGGATGTTTCGCACAGACATAGCGAAACTAGTCAGCACCGGCAGCAGCCCGCCAGAGACTGTGTCGGAATGTGTGAGCAGGGCGGTTAGAGCCGAGTATTGGATAAACCGGGATAAAGAAGCAAGGGCTCAGATCTTCAAGTCCCGAAAAGAGGAAAAAGCTGCTGGCAAGACAAATCAACCTCGACAAAGTGAGGAAGCTAACACGGAGGGTCAAGCAAGCAAATCTGGCCAAGGACCCAAGCAATTTGGGAAGAATAAAAGGAAAGGAAATTTTAACGGCCAGGATCAACAGAAGAAGAATAACCGGGTAAATGATGGTAACAATGTCACTTACCCCACTTGCGACACTTGTGGGAAGAAGCACCCGGGAATATGCAGGAAGGGATCTAATGCTTGCTATAATTGCGGAAATGAGGGACACTTTGCTAAGGACTGCCCTCAGAACAACCAGAACCCCCGACCCCAATATCAGAACCAGCAGCCGCAATATCAGAACCAGCAGCCGCAGTATCAGAACCAGCAGTCGCAGTATCAGAACCGCAATTCCAACCAGAGACAGATACACGCGGTACAGGCTAGGCTGGAGGGACCAATAGTACAAGGCAGAATAGAAGCGCCAGAACCCCTAGCCCGAATCTATGCCTACACTCCGGGGGATGCGGAGGCAGGGACGTCACACGTGGTGACAGGTTAGATCTCTATCACCACTTACCATGTCATCGCCTTATTTGTTTCCGGCGCAACGCATTCGTTATATCCCTAGAATTTGTTCAGAAGTTAGGAGGTAGTGTTAGTAGAATAGCAACCTTTCAATGCTTCTCTACCATACGGTGAAATTTTGTGGTCCAATTTCTGGATCCAAAATGTTCCCATTATGATAAATGGCAGAGAATTAACTGTAGATCTCATCGTAATCAAATTTCACGATTTCGATGTGATTTAGGGGGATATAACGCTAGGATCGACTGCAGAAGGCGCAGAAGTTAAGACTTCGGATGACGGTATACTCCATTTTAAGGGAAGAATCAGCGTATCCGACATCAGAAATCAGACAGAATGAAGAAGCAGGTAGCAGAATACGTGTCAAAGTGCCTGACTTGTTAGAAAGTTAAGGCCGAACACCGACTTCCAGGAGGGAAATTGTAAAAGATCGAGCTTCGGAAGTGAGATGGGAGCAAATTACGATGGATTTTGTGGACTGACTACCCCAAGTTGTCTCAATTTTCGAGGACGAAAATTTTTAAGGAGGGTAGATTGTAATATCTGGGTTCCATGTTGCTAATTCTTGTAGAGAATTAATACATGTGTGGTTATGAGATTTTATGAGTAAAGTTCAGTCCAGAACTTTCAGATGTGTTTTGTGGGTTTTTATAGCCTTAAAAGGCTTAAAACTGATTTTTCGGACGATAAGAAGTGAAAACTGATCATTTTATGAAAAGTTAAAATTTTGACCGAAAAGTCAACCGTTGACCCGAAAAGTCAACGTTTGACCAAAATGGTCGAAATTAAGAATTATGAATTTTAAGATCAGTTTTTCACAAAAAAGATTGCCGAAACTCATTCTTATTAGTAGATAATGAAAATGAGACTTCGGTTATTCGCTTTTCAAATCCGGCGATTTTTCTGAGTTCATAGAGCAAAAAGGGTTTGAGAAAACAAGAAAAAGATTTTTCGACCCAATTTTCCGACGGCACGTCAAAAATCCAAAAACTGTAAAATAATATTTACAGTATTGGAATTTAAATTTTTGAACTCGACATTTCAAGATTTTCAGTCAAAATCCAAGCTTTGGCTCAAAGAAAAGTCTAGAACAACTCTTTGTTCTTATCCTCATGATGTGGTGGCCCAATTAGCTCTTGCCAAGTGTCCATGACAACTCACAATTGGTTGTTCTCCATTTTTTCCCTTGCTTGGTCGGCAAGCACAAGAAACAAGAGCAAAAAAATCTTGTTCTTGGAAGCTCTTCAAGAGCTCTATAAATACCCCCTCCATCTCCTTCATTTTTATTCACAAACTAAGCAAAACTCTTGCAATTTTTCAGCAAGAAAACCGTGAGAGAGAACAAGAGAAATCAGAAAAATTTGTGAGCCAAACTTCACCTCCAACCTTCGGGTAGTCTAGGGAAAACCGTGGAAGAGAGAAAGAAAATTTTCTGGTGGCTGTTCAGCCCCTTTGCCGTGAGCTTGGAGCAGGGGAAGCCGTGGGTGAGAGCCAAAAATTTTGGGGAAAAAGTGAACCAAGGGTTCGGGTGGTGTGGCTAGCCAAGAGAGTGAGCTTGGGTGAGTGTTTTGAGGCTTGATTTTGCCTCCAAGCAAGCTTCGGGTGGTTTGAGAGAAAGGGAGAAAAAATTTTCAGTTTAGGCCATTAGCCCCTTGAATGGCCAAGCAAGCCAAGGAGAGGCTCAAGGAGCCGAAAATCTGGTGGTTGGTGCACCTAGAGGGTCAGCCGAACCATAGGGAACCAAGGGGGACCATAGGAGCCATTTCGGTTTGTCAAACCCTAAGGGCCGAAATCCACCCACTTGAGGTAAAACCCTAAAACGATTTCTCAAGCTTTTAATTGGTTTTTAAAGCTTTGATTATGTGTATTTGTTTCAGCCAAAAAGTTGTAAGGGCTTAAGCCCATGTGTGGTTTATTTTTCTGCCTATATGCTTGTGTGGCCGTGTGTGGTGTGGTGAGCCAAGCCGAATGTTTGGCTTGGTTTGTGCATGCTTTTATTGCTCGGTTTTATGCTTGATTTTGTGCTAGAATGCATGCTAGGGTATAGTAGGCTATTGTCCCCATTTAGGTCAGATTTGATGATGCTTGATTGGCTCGGATTTATGATGCTAGGTTGCTAGAAAATTTTGTTGCATGCTTGGTTAGTGGAACCGTGCAACCCTAGGCAATCTAGGTTCGGTTTGGCGGGTTGCACGAGCACGTGAGTCGGCTTAGTTAGCCGTGAGAGAACGCTAGACGCGCTGCATGAATTGAACCTAACTCCCGCAGTGGGCGGTCGAGCTAGAACCATCGACTTAGGCCGTAATCAATGAACCTAAAAACCGAAACTGTCTCTCGGGTTCCCTGGGAGCAGTCTCGGGAAAACGTCCCAGTTGGCTGATAGAGGCCGAATTGGCCAAAACGTAAAACATGAAAGTTGTAGACTAGGCTGTTTCCTAGGGGGTAACGTGGGCACTTTGCCAAAATAAGGCTCCAAAGGCCTACTTTTACACGAAAAACCGTAGGCGGGTCAGAAGACCCAGTTTTTGTATTAAGCTCGGTTTTGATTTAAAACTGACACCAAATGGTAAGGAATCAGAAAAAGTGTAAAACACGAAAGTTTTAGAACTCTTCGAGGGCTAGAACTTTCGTGAAGAAAGCTTTTTCCAACTCGGAACGGATTTTTAACCACAACCTAAAATCTGAAAACGGTGCAGGACTCAACAAAGTCCTGTGCACGAATTTTATAGAACCAACTTAGGAAAATTTATTTTCGAACATAAAACGTTATTTCAAGCACGGAAACTGTCCCAAAAGCAGTTTCCGACCTTAAGCCATTTTATGAAAATATAGGCCAAGATTCACGAAATTTTTACGAAGTAAGTTATAAGCTAAGTCTTTTTATGAAAGAGGTTTTTAAGTTAAAAGTTATTAAGTTTAAGCTAAGTTTTTATGAAAAGGATTTTAAGCTCAAGTTTTCAAAGAAAAGAGTTTTTAAGCCAAGTTTTGAAGGAAAATCGTAGAACGTATGGTAGCCGGGATTCAGCACCCGAGCTACCGGGCTTCGCCCCAAAGCCCAGAGTTGACCCGACAGGGTTGACTTTAGCACTCGTAAATGGTTGACTTTGGTTGACCACAAGATAACAAGTTCTTATGCAAGCCCAAGGGTAAGTGGTCGACCTAACCCAATGTTTTTATAAATGGGCTAAGTATACGGAAAAGTTTTTTCAAACGTAACCCTATGGGTTACAAGAGGCTTTACATTAGGGGGACATATAGCCGAAAACCCGCATGAATGTTGGTTAGTATCAACATACAATAGAGATGGACTTGAAGTCTGACGTACGACTTTCAATCGAGCAGGAGGAGTTCTGCAGCGAAGGCTGGACAAGGATCTGCGTAACAACTAAGTATAGACGGTAAGTACAACACCGTCTACAGCACAAGCTAATAGGATTAGACTATTAGACTCGATGATGTGCTTTGTGTGATGTGCTATGTATTCATGAATGCAACATGAAAAATGCTAAGTGTGTAGGTATATGCTAAGAAAAGATAAGCAAGAAGCTAAGTAGAAACATGACATAAGAAGTGTTTGTTCACACGTAATTAAGATCAAGTAAGAAAATAAGGACTGTGTCGATCCACCCGCGTCAGGTCGGGTCGGACTGTGGATTGATCTGGATTTGGTTTGGCCGCCCCAGACAATTCATTAGTCGCGCGCCGGATTCGAACACGTAGACTAAGGGCCCATAAAATATAATGAAAGATAATGAAGCATAAAATGACCTATGCATGCTAATTGTTATATGTATGTATGTATGTTATGTATGTGTGTTATGTATGTATGTATGTTATGTATGTATGTTATGTATGTATGCTATGTATGTATGTATGTTATGTATGTATGCTATGTATGTATGCATGTTATGTATGTATGTTATGTATGTATGTATGTTATGTAAGTATGTCATGTATGTATGTGATGTTAAGTTATTGTGTGTTAATGTTTTATTGTTGTTATTTGTTTTACGGCCTAGGAGTTGTACTTACTGGGCCTCAAGCTCATTGTTTTAAGTTTGTGCTGTAGGTAAGTCGCCTGTCAGCTGATGATGATGCGGTGGGGAGTAGCGGGTCAAGCAATGTAAAATCGTGGTATATGGAGCCGCTACGCATTTTGTGTGGTATACACTTATATAAGACAAGATACTTTTTATAAATAATAATTAGTATATTATGTACAGAAACAGTATTTTAATTTATGTACATAGTTTTGTGTACTATATATAAAAAAAAAAATATCCGCTGTGTTTTCTAAGCTAAGTAAGTAAGTAAGTTTATGTATGAATGAATGTATGTACGCAAGGGTAACGGCCTACGCTAGGTGGGGCGTTACAGTACCGTCCTTCTTTTTGACGAATAAGACAGGCGCACCCCAAGGTGAGTAACTAGGACGTATGAATCCCTTGTCCAGAAGTTCTTGAAGTTGGGTCTGCAGTTCTTTGAGTTCAGCCGGGGCCATGCGGTATGGAGCCTTTGATATCGGTGCTGTGCCGGGCATCAATTCGATTTCAAATGAAATCTCACGATTAGGAGGTATTCCAGGTAAGTTTTCTGGGAAAATCTCGACAAAGTTTCTGACTACCGCCACATCTTCCGGTTTGGATCGTTCTTCTTTTGTCGTATCTATGATATTGGCTAGGTATCCAACGCATCCGCTATGTAGCATCCTTCGCGCCCTCATGGCAGAAATCATCACTCTCGGTTGTTTCTCAGAAATGTTGACATATTCGAACTCTTCTACTCCATCCGGTTTGAACGTCACCTTACGTGCCCGACATTCAATGTTCGCATTGTATTTTCCTAGAAAGTCCATCCCTAAGATGATATCGTAGTCGAACATTTCTAAAATAATTAGATTAACAAACAATTCTCTACCAGCAATAATTATTGGCACATGACGTAACCAATAACTTGACAGCAGAGTTTGTCCTGAAGGCAAGGCCGTTCTAAAGGTCTGATTGATTCTATCCGTGAATTGAGTAAGCTTCCTAGCAAGTGTATGTGATGCAAAGGAATGAGTTGCTCCAGAATCAAATAAAACATGGGTATCTTGGTTGGCCACAGAAAGCTGACCTGTCACCACATTCGAGGTTCCAACTTCGACATCATTCTTTGTGTAGGCAAAAATGCGAGCGTTCGGTCCTGGCGGGGCCTCCAAACGTCCCTGGTTAATCTGCGGACCCTCGATCTTGGCTTGCATGTTATGGAGTTGGGTCCCTTGTGGCTTCAACTGGTTCTGTTTGTTGGTGTAGCAGTTTTTGGCAAAATGACCCTCCTTGCCACATAGATAACAAGTATTGGAGCCAAGTTTGCATTCACCTGGATGTTTCTTCCCACACTTAGAGCATGTAGGGTAGACAGTACTGTTCTTCTTCTGGGGATGGTTTTTCTGGTTCTTATTCCCATTGAAATTCCCCTTTCGCTTGTTGTGGTTTTGATTGGAGTAATTGCCATTAAGGTTGGATCTGTTTCCTTGGTTGTTTAGTTGATTTCCTTGATTTTGCCTTGATTGCGACTTCTCTTTCTTCTTCTCTTCAAAGAACTTGGCCCTCTCTTGTTTAGCTTGAGCAAGACGATACTCAGCGCGTAGTGCTCTTTCGACACATTCAGCAACAGTCGTAGGCGGTTTCTCGCCACTATCGATCACTACCGCAATCTCAGGGCGAAACATGTCTAACATCCTCCTAACCCTTTCATCCTCAGTTGGCACAAGGTGAGGGCAGAGTCGTGCCAGTTGGTCGAACTTGCGGACAGCCTCAGTTACGGACATAGTGCCTTGCTTGATGTTGTTGAATTCATTCTGCTGTGCTTTCATAGCCATCCGATTGTAGAATTTGTCGTTGAATTCCTAAATGAAATCATTCCATGTCATCTCAAGTACATTCCTCCTCATTTGCACGGTCTCCCACCAATAGCGAGCATCCTTCTTCATGACATAGGAAGCACAAAACACTTTTTCTTGATCTGTGAGATCCATAAAGTTCAGGACTATTTGAAGGGAGGTTAACCATTCCTCAGCCTCCAAAGGATTGGTGGATCCTTCGAATTCTGGTGGTTTCATACGTCGAAACCTCTCATACAACGGCTCCTGTCGGACCACAGGTTGGACGGCTTGAGCCGCAGGCACAGCTGGTGCTGCTGGTTGAGCTGGGACAGCTGGAGGAGGAGGTGGGTCTTGATTTTGTTGAGCAAGCTGTTCACAGAGATTCTGCATTTCACGCTCTTGGTCCTCCAATCTTCGCTGAAGGTTAACGACCATTTCAGCTAGGTTCGCTTCTTGTGGTCGTCTTGCTGCTGCCGCTCGAGGACGTACCATGACTTTATATATTACTCTAGTGTTCAACCTAAAAGAATCATACTTGTTTAATATTTTGGACAAAGTTATTTTAACTTAAGCGAAATCTTATGATGTGAGTTTTATTTAAACATAACGAAAGAGGTACAATTCATAAATCATGGCACATCATATCTTAAAAGTATCATGTCATAACATCACATAATCATAAGTTCACATAACGATCAACCATACTGGTTATAATTAGTCATAGAAAATACATAAATCATAAAGACAACACAGGCGTCATCAATTACATAAGATAGATAATAGATAAAACATCCACAACAACAGCAAACTATTAGATAGTAAACTACAACACTCAATCTTCTACTAATACTCATGGGCCATCGGTCTCGTCATCTTCTCCCTCAGTGAAAACCTCAGTGGGGTCCTCCTCTTCTGAACCAATACGAGCATCATCATCTCCCACGGCTTCTGGTTGGTGTGGGGCTGGTGCCTCAACATGGCTACTAGCGTCCTCCGCATTCTCTAATCCCCTTGATCGGGGAGTATCTTCTCTTTCTGCTCTAAGATGCATCTCGGCGTAGATGACCTCTGAGCATAGGTGGTCGTAGTCCGGGTACGGTCGAGGAAAGTACACAAGTGCCCGTATCTCGGGGGGAACTCCTTGCCAGAACAACTCACATGCGTCCTCTTGGCGTAGTTCATAAGGGCACTCGACTAGGAAGTCCTCTTCGAATCGGCGTTTGTACTCCTGCATGCTCTCGCCACGAACAGGTGCTCATCTCGCCGCCCGAGTAAAGAAGCGACGTCCTTGTGCATAAGTCAATTCAGCCCTCCTCTCTCGGTAAAGGAAGGGACCTACAAAATACTCCGTAATGTTGCGGCAAAAATCTCTCCAATGTACGAGGTTCAGGTCTTGCCCAATAGACTCCCACCAATGCCTAGCAGCACCCCTCAGCTGGATTACTGCTAGTCTCGACCATGCTCCTCGTGTTATGCCACATGAGCTGCATAAGGACTCGATATGGTGTAGCCAATCTCCCGGATGAGTTTCTCCGTAGTAGTGATCTGGTCTGGCTCTCCGAAAGGCAACCGTTATTTTGGCACCGAGCTCACTAAAAAGTGTGTCTTCGGATGATGAACCTCTAATTGGTGGCATGATGATAATATAGAGATGCCTAATTTTAAAATTAGGGTCAATAACAACTACAAAAAAAAAAAATAATAAAAATAAAAATAAAATTCTAACTTACTTGGACAGGCATGAAACTAATGTGGAAATGACGTAAGGTAGGATGGCAGGATACCGCTCTGATACCAACTGTAACGACCCGACTTTTCGGACCGTTAACAAACTTACTTAAGTCTTAACACTTATTTAAATTCGGTTCTAAAAAAAAGTACTAAATTTTTTTTTTTAAATCATATTCATACTATACAAATTAGAATTATTAATATTTTGATATGTGGAAATTAAAAACCACTAGTAAATAATTATCCTATTTAAATTCATGTTTAAATAATATTTAAAAAGCTATAACTTCATGTTGATTAAAGCAAAAGAGTCAAAGGTCTTTTTCTCATGGAGTACTCATACTAATTTAGTAGTACCAAAACATTGGGACATAACTATAATTATGGTCGTTACAAAATAAATTACGAAGTCTAAATGCGGAAATTAATTTCGTGGTGGTATCCCACTCCCTTCCTTCACCGCCTCCGCATAGCTTCGCCTGTCCATAAGAACATCTAAGTAATAGGCTGCTTACCCGCGTTACCTACAGCACGAACACACACATATGAGCTTTCGCTCAGCAAGTACAAACAATATCTCACAAAACATTTTCATAAGTCATATCATCACATGTAATTATCAAGAATGTTCAAAATGCATGGAATCATGTGTGTTCAATTATGCTTCATTATATACATATCTTGTCTACTTAAGGGCCCCTATGTCGTACCCATATGCGCGCAACCAATGGGGAGTTAGGGGAGCGACCCTCTAACCACCTCCAAGGTCATATCTTAAAATTTCGTTCTTATCATATCCTCTCACTAATTGGAGGTTGGTACGACACTTACTCTTATCTTTCATTAGCCTCATTCTTATTATTTGTGACAACGTGTAGATTTACATGTCACTATGCATTTATCATTACGGCATACATATCTGTGAGGCATGTCAATTATATCAGTGCAAGAGAATTTATGCACATCAAATACTTAATCAAAGCAATACGTATAATTTATAGACTCATCACTTCATCAAGTCAAGTCATAACAGACGTTGAGCATCATCAAAGAAAACATTTTGTTTCATGCTGTAGGTGAGGTTTGTACTTACTTGTCTTATGTGCTTAACTTCGGGAGTTGTATCTCCTACTATACGGATTTGAGAAATTATCCTGATTTAACAATAACTCATTATTAGATAAAATCATGGTTATATTACTTTATTCAATTATTCATTTATTTTATAAACTAGAGTGAACTTAATTTACTTATATCATAATTAACCTTAATAATTATTATTAATTATTAAACGCTAAAATAAATTTCTACTAATTATTATTAATTATTAAACGCTAAAATAAATTTCTACTAATTATTATTAATTAATTAATTTAATTTAATTTAATTAATTAATTATATTAATTAATTGAATTGATTAAATAATTAATTAAATAATATTTAATTATTGCATTAATTAATTGAGTTATTAAAATTAAATCATATAATTTTAGTTGACTTAATAATAATTAAATTATTAATAATTGTTACTTAAATATTCTTTCTCATATAATAATTAATAATTATTAATTCTAATATTAATAATTAATAATTTGATTAATCTGATAATTAATGTTTGATTAATCTCTAGTTAATCATCCTTAATTATTTTGATGATTATATCAATGATTAATGATTAATGATTAATTAATTTATAATTAATCATGTATTATAATTATGTAATTATTTAACATAATAATCCTGATTATCATATATTAACTCTTATAATTAATTAATTAATTAATAATCAATAAATTAATTAATTCATTTATTAAATTACATTTGGTTATGAATTAATTAATTAATTAATTAATTTATTTATTTATTTATTAATCAATCAAGGTGATAAGAAGTCACCTAAGGGTATACCTCTATTTTACTATTGGGCTAGTCCAATTCCCTTAGTTATGTTCATTTAGTTGGGCCAAGGTAATCTCATGAAATAGGCCCAGTAACCTTCTAGTATACTTTATCTTAGCCCATTAAAACTTATGATTCAACCTTAAAAACTTAGGGTTTTTCAAATCATTAGATCATACACTTAAAATCAACTCATTTCATAACTAAATTTATTCGTATGTTATGCTTACCCATATGTCACATTTTAATGTTTAATCATTTTATCGGTGTAGGGCTTTAACTTGTAAGATTTATTTAAATTTGAGTATAATTCCGTTTTGGACACTTGATAACTTGTTGGAAAGCTTGAAACATCTAGTTTTTGTCTTTATAATTTGTTTCCTCAGATTCCAAGCATTTCAAATATTAATGTGGACGTTTTCTTAAGTGTCTTATGGTAAAATCTCAGATTTCCAGATTTCAATACAATCTTTAAGGATTTATTAAAATTCATATACATAACCGTTTTAAACACATGATATCTCATTTTGAAGCTTAAGATGTCTACTTTACAGTGGTAAAGTTATTTCTTTTAGTACTTAAGCATTTCATACCATAAACTTAGGTTTTGTCACTGTTGATCTCACGTTTGCACTACCAGTCCAGATTCATGAGTAAGATTTAAAAATCAATAACAATTTACTTACAAGTCCAAATAAGACAAAAGATATGTCATTGGAAAGCTTATAATGTCTATTTTGTATGACAAAAACAGTTTTATAAAAAGTTATGGTTTGCTAAGTCAAAAACAACAAAACCCGTAGCTAGTACCGGGTTCCAGCAAGGTTTTTCGGTTCGTAGACCAAACTTGTAAAATTCACCAAAAATCGTACATTTATCCAATCAAGGCGTATGATACCTTGTTGGAAAGCTTAAAGAATCTAGTTTTTAGTTCTCCAACTTATAAACCAAAATTTTGAGTTTAAATGGTTCGGAGTATAAAAAACCCGTGGCTGGTCAGTGGCTCGGAGGTTCATTTCTTCCCTAGTTTTTTTTGTCACAACTTCAAATGCACATAACTTTATACATATAAAAGCAAATCAAGTGATTCCAAAGCCTAAAATGAAGCTTATCCTCTGTAGAATCTTAATATATAATTTATTTTTCATACCAAAGCTTCTAATGCATGCTATATCACCACAACAACTACGACCTTCAACAAAGTTCACAAATCTTACCGAAATGCTCCGGGGATCCTTCAAGATCTCGAACCTCCCGAGTTCTTCTCAAAACTTTTTCCTAGGTAAGAAAAATCTAATATTAAGATCATAACTAAACATCATATTTTTTTTTCTCCAAAAATAACTAAAACCCGAATAGCACCACTAGGTTACCTCTAGTAAAAACGTCCTCTAACTCCGTCTCGCACTTCTTCGATCTTGGTGTTGGGGTTCCTTAGACCTTGAAAATGGATGGAGGAGGTGCTTGAGGAATGTTGGAGATGGAGAGTAGTGTTGGTGGTTCTTGGTTTTGTTTAGAGCTTGGTTTGTGTGAGAAAGAAAATGGGGTGTTAGGGGTTTGTGCTTAGCTAACTTTGGCCTTGAGAGAGTTGTCTTTTGGGAGATGAAATTTGAAAAATATTGGCTGAATTAGCCCTTCAATGGCCGGCTGTTTTGGGAGCAAAAAGTAGGTGAAATTTGGTTCAAAAAGTTGAGATGAAAGGTCACTATCACTTGCCTCTTCTCTAGGTCAAATTACCCAAAAAAACCATGCCATTTCTTACTTGTGGTTGCATGCATGCACCACTTTCCTCATTTCCCTTTTGTTCACAATTTTTTTCTTGTTTCTTGAACCAACAAAACCGACCCCCCCTATGCTTCCTTCTCTTTTTTTTTTTTTTTCCTTTTAATATCCACCCTTGATCCAAAGTTATCATACTTATTCTCACCCATTGGATCTTCCATCACACCAATCCTTAATCTAAGTTCTCATTGGTCACTTATCATCCAAGGTTTGGCCATTGATTTGCCTAGGATTCTCTAGCATCAAATCTACACCATTGATTACAAATCAAGCACAATTCTTGATTAATCTCCCACCTTTGGATTTCCTAAGAGTAAATACTAATAATTCATTTCTATCCATGTGACACATTAATTCCCAAACATGCTCTCAAAGCTTGACTATTAGTATGATCAAAATAAATACTAAGATCATTAAATCAATCTACTAATAAAAATCGGGGTCCTTCCGAAAAATATCGCTATACCTCTAATACGACATAACTTATTTTTTTCGTATAAATTTTCATGTCGTTCATCACACGTTTTAGGTATTTAAAATTTCTCATTTAAATAGAGAAACTCAACATTGTTAAATCATCGACATCATCACACCGATGATACATATATTATCAGTCATGATCTTGAAATTTGATATTCATCAAAATAATTCACTAAAAGCATATTAATGAATAAAATCCATAACAACAATTCATTAATTAAGCTTATGAATTTCTAGGGCATCACAGGATCTATGGATATGCCTTCCTTAGAGACCACGTGTCCTAAGAAATGTACCTTCTCCAACCAAAATTCACATTTTGTGAATTTAGCATAAAGCTGATTTTGCTTTAGAATCCGTAGAGTAATCCTTAAGTGCTCCTAATGCTCCTTCTTTGACCTTGAATAAATCAAGATATCGTCTATAAAGATGATAACAAACTTATCCAAATAATCCTTGAACACTCGATTCATTAGGTTCATAAAGACTGCTAGATCATTTGTCAGTGCAAATGGCATAACGAGGAACTCGTATTGTCCATATCGCGTGCGAAATGCCGTCTTTGGAATGTCTCCTTCCCGAATTCGGAGCTGGTGATATCTCGATTGCAGGTCAATTTTCGAAAAAATTGAAGCTCTTTTCAATTGGTCGAATAGATCGTCGATCCTAGGCAAGGGGTACTTATTCTTAATGGTGATCTTATTTAGTTCCCGATAGTCAATGCACATCCTAAAAGTGCCATCTTTCTTCTTAACAAACAGAACTGGGGCACCCCATGGGAGTTGCTATGGCGGATAAATTCTCAATTCAAGAGCTCTTACAACTGAATTTGCAACTCCTTGAGTTCGGCAGGTGCCATCCTATAAGGTGCCTTGGACACTGGTGCTGATCCAGGAAGTAATTCGATCTCAAAAGAGATCCTCGCTTCGGTGGCAATCCTGGCAGATCCTCAGGAAAAACTTCCACAAAATCCTTGACTATCGGTACTTCTTCCGGCCTACTCTTGGTCTCTTGCGTCTTATCCACCATGTTGGCTAGAAATCCAATACATCCTTCTGCCAACAACTTTCTAGCCTTTAGCGTAGAAATGAACATCTTCGGCTGTTTTGGAGTCGATCCTCTGAAAACAAACTCCTTCTCTCCAATTGGCTTAAACGTAATAGCGCGACATTGGCAGTCTATAACTGCATTGTACTTTCCCAGGAAATCCATACTCAGGATAACGTCGTAGTCGTATAGGTCAATGATGATCAGATTGACATACATTTCCCTACCACATACTATTATTGGAACATAGTGTATCCAATAATTAGACAACAAGGTTTCCCTGGAGGGTAATGCCGTTCGGAAAGTTATTCTGATCCTATCGTTGTCTCTACCTAGTTTCTTTGCAAACTTATGCGACGTAAATGAATGCGTAGCTCCAGAATCAATTAACATGTAGGCATCTTGTTGGGTAAAAGGAAGCTGACCTGTCACCACCGTGGATGGTCCAACCTATACATCTTCCTTGGTGTAGGCATAGATGCATCCTTGTGGTTCCGGAGCTTCGTGTCTGCCTTGAGAAATCGCAGGTCCTTCAAGCCTCATCTGTGCCGCATGAAGCGATATCCCTGACCCTTCTGATGGTTCTAAGGATTCTGCAAATTAACATTGCAGTTCTTGGTATAGTGGCCTTCCTTGCCACACCGATAGCAATGGTTAGCTCCAGCACGGCAATCTCCCGGATGCTTCTTCCCACATTTCTGACAAGTGGGATTTCCATTGTTATCCGGAGTGTTCTTCTTTTGGGGAAAGTTCTGTTGATTCCCCTGTCCTTCTGCATTCCATTTCCTCTTCTATTGATTGTTGCCATATGGCTTGTTGTTGCTGCGTTGATCAAAAGGTCCTCCTTGACCTTTCTGCTGCGATGTTTGGCCTGGTCTGGCCTGGTTCTGCTTGGCTAGGGCCTTCTCCTCATTCTTTTCCTTGACGAATTTTACCCGTTGCGCTTTGTTCTGTCCTACCCAATATTCAGCTCGAATTGCCCGGCTAACGCACTCGGCAACAGTGATTGGTGGGTAGGGGCCACTGCTAATTACCACAGCCAAATCTGAGCGGAACATCCTCATCATCCGTCTTACTTTGTCCCTCTCGTAACCGATAAGGTGAGGGCAAAAACGTGCTAGCTGTTTGAACTTTCTCACAGCTTCCGCTACCGATAAATTTCCTTGGTGGAAATTGTTGTACTCATCCTGCTGAGCTTCCATGACCTATGTGTTGAAGTATTTTTCTTTAAACTCTTCCATCAAGTCCTCCCACGTCATTTGGGTAACGTCTCGTCGGATCTGAATTGTTTCCCACCAGAGGCGAGCGTCTTTACTCAGCACAAAGAATGCACAGAGGACTTTTTCCAGATCGTTGAGCCTGAGGAAGTTCAGGACAACCTGGACGTCAATCAACCAGTTGTAGGCCTCGATAGGGTTTGTAGACCCTTCAAATTCCGGTGCCTTCATGCGCCGAAATCTGTCATATAATTCTTCTGGTGTTCGAACCAAGGGTGCTGGTGGAACAGCTGTAGGTGCCATAGGTACTTCTGGGGCTACAGGATGCTCTGGAATCACCGGGTCCACATTAGGAATT
>CM046383.1:8449482-8474482 GCA_025413485.1 Ficus microcarpa | reverse complement strand
GAGCCATTTTGATGACCCTTTTAATTATTATTCTTATTATTTCGTTTAAATAACTTATATTATTTTTATATATGTATATACATAGCTTTTCTAATATAAGGTCCAGAATGTTAACTTTGTCCCTTGACAATGGGGTCCTCACTGATCTGTTACATGATTTTTTTTTTCTCGTTCCCAAAGTGTTTTTTTTTTTTTTTGAAGAATTATTGGATCTAACTTGTACGTGAAGGATCTCTGATGCCAATTTGGGTTTTCCAAGCTTTTGTGATAGATCCAAGGATAAAATCTTTGAGTAATTGATGTCTTGTCCAAGGAATGAGCCAAAAAATTCTGAGGGAAAAAAAAGGAACAAAGTGTAGTTGTTGTTAAGGTTAGACTTCCTCCGCGTAATATTATAATTGGGTCGTAACCGCTTAATTAATAAACGATGAACGTTGGACCATGATGGATCAAGTGTTCTCAAATATTTGGATTCGGCTCAACAAACAATTACCACTTGCAAGAGAAGTGACTAACGATGAATGATCACCCTCGACCATTTGGTCTCAGTTCTCTTGAGACTCGTTAATTTACTAAGTGTGGACCCTGTGGACACTTGGCCTAACAAAACAAATGATGAACACTGCTTAATCCTTGGTCATTTGGATGACTGATTCGTCGTTCAGCGCTCATATTTGACGAACATCGAATGGAGAAGGATCAATCTCCATAACTGCTAGATCCTTGATCAATCGTGGCGTTTTGACCCACATTTTTGTACATGTTCCGAATTGCTCGGGATAGTGGAGAACTGTTCACTATTGTCTTAAGAACTCAGACCCGTGATTTCTCTTCTATAAATAGAGGAAGACTCCTCACGTTTGGGGATCCCTCCCCTTAAAAAAAAAAAAAAAAAGATCCCTTTTGCATATTGTCATATGGTGAGATTATATGCAGAAGCTGTAACCCATAATACAAAGAAATCCATATATAGTGAAACCGGCCTCAGAGGACGTAGCACAATATTTCGGCGAATTTCTCTAAATTTCGGTATTGATATCTTTTACTGCTCTCATATTAGATTTATATGTTTCATGTTCTAATTAAGTTTGTTTTGTGATTTTTATACGCGATGTCTAAGGATCCCAATAATTTCTATATATTGATTTTCTCATGATCTAATCTTGTTTAAAATTTGAACTTAGCATCTACAGTTGTTATCAAGCCAAAGTTCTTGTATTTTCACTAATTTTTACCCAAAAATTTGCCTTAGCTTATTTTTGTCTTGTATAGACTTCCCAATTATTTCAAATTTCCTGTCGTTACTTGAGCTTTTTGTTGCTCGGACTTTTCTTTTTAAAAAACTTTTTTTTCTTTTTTCAAAGAATTCTCCATAAGATATGAAGAGTATTAAAAATACACCCTACTAATGGGATACCGTTTTAAATTTACAAATTATATTAGAATTATATCAGATCACGAATATGAGTGCCAACATGAATATAAGTATATCAAAATAACATCGGATGTCCTAATTTTAAAATATTGAGAGAAATAAGTCATGGAAGAAAATAAAACAATCATGAACAAGTAAGATTTATACATGTTTGTCTCAATGTAAGACTAAGTCATCTTTTTATCTAGTAGTAAATTTCGATAATGATAAAAAAAAAATTAACAAGAAAAACTTGCACACACTTAAACTTTATAAATCTTTTTCTTTAACATCTCTTATAAACACCAAATAAAGGTGCCCCGATTAATAAAGAAAAACTAACACAACCGAAATTACAAGTGTAATATCTCCAAATATGCACTTTCAATGAAACAACTATCAATTGTAAACCTTTGGGGGCTCCGCCCTCAATTCCAATCTCATAATAAACCATAATGAAGACGCTCCCTATTTGTAAATAAAAACTAACACAACCGAAATTACAAGTGTAATATCCTCAAAAATACACTTCCAATGAAACAACTATCAATTGTATACGTTTGGGGGCTCCACACTCAATTCCAATCTAATAATAAACTATAATGAAGATACTCCCTAATTGTAAAGAAAAGCTAACACAACCGAAATTACAAGTGTAATATCTCCAAATATGCACTTTCAATGAAACAACTATCAATTGTAAACCTTTGGGGGCTCCGCAATCAATTACAATCTCATAATAAATTATAATGAAGACGTTCCCTATTTATAAAGAAAAACTAACACAACCGAAATTATAAGTGTGAAATCCTCTGAAATACACTTTTAATGAAACAACTATCAATAGCGTAGATCTTTTAGGAGGCTCCCTCTCAATTCCAATCTCACCCCCTTCCTTTTTTTTTTTTCTTTTAATTTTTATTTCAAATTAAATCAGATGAATTCTCCATTTCTTTTGCTTCTTTGCGACTTTTAGTGGTCATCATTTTCATAATGGCTATTCCCAGATTTGCATAGTAATATTAATTGGTCACGGAATGTTAATGATTACTTTCAGAGACTTAAAATGAAGTCGCATAAAGCATGTTGTGTCTCTGAAGTTGCAATTAGTGCCAGATTTTATTTTTGGGGTGGTTGACTTGGTGAACTGCCTGAAAGAAGGCCCATTAATTGCATTTCGTGTGGCCCAAAACAAAATGGGGATACCTTCTATTGGTCCCCCATCTGTCATCGGCCGAATGAAATCCAACTATGCATTAAAGGGCTGGGCCCAATTTTCTTCGTCAACGCAGGAAAGAGACAATGATTTCTGGGGCACACCATTGATTGTGGACCTAGTCAGCATAAATCTTTTTTTTTTTTTTTTTAAGAAAATTATCTAAATAATCATATTTTTTTCATCTGTTGATCAACATTACACATAATCTCACATCTTAACTAACATAATACAAACTGTAATTTATTTTGATTTAATTTTGTATCATATTGGTCTAATGTTGATTTTTTGTGTCATGTTGGTGCAATAACCTTAAGTATGTGTCATTTAGACACTTTTTTTTTTTTTTTGCCTTTTAAAAAGTGGCATTATATCCTAAAGTTGGTGGTTAAACTCTACTATGATGACAATACTGTAGGGGAGGTCTTGCGGGAAAATATCTTCGCTCTTCTATCTAATTATTTTATCCAGATGTTTTCAACTTCATCATTTTATTTAAGCTGCAACAAGGGGGATGCCGAAGGCAAGGCTAGTAACTGGAGTGAAGTCACAACCAGATAGTTGTACTGAGAGATATGGTTGGATCACCTCTTTTTAACTATGCGAAGTTTTCAATTTTGTGAAATATGTGACAGTATCCGTAATTTTAGTTTAGAAATCTAAATGCATGAACTTTGACCATCAATGGGATGGCGTAAATATGTTTTTCACTTTTTTATTTTTTGGTTTGATACTTGACAACCTCCATGTAGGTAATTTGATGTATGTGGCTGCAATAGACCCATTAAGATTTGCATAAAACTGGACCCATTATTTGAATAGAATTGCGTCAGGTCCATCGATAACTTTATGAATTTCTATATTCTTGGTTAGTGTCGAGTGATTTGAACATTGTAGATCCACTAACCATGTCATGATGATATATAAGTACATATGCAGTCTGATCATGAAACATTCACATGTCAACGTGGTGGACACAAATCTGTGGGGTACGTAACAGCTAAGCCTCTCATGTAGCAAACAAAATCTTTCCTCTAAAGGAAACACAAAAACAAAAAGAGAAAGTGGCCAGAATGATTTGTTGCCAACATGATTTGTTATAGCACAAGAGAAAGGTCTACCATATCTTCCATTATATTCCTAATGTCTTGAGAGACATTTCCACCACACGCAAGCTCAGAAGAAAAAGAAAAGAAAAGAAAAGAAAAGAAAAGAAAAGAAAAGGCTGGGAAATTCTGGAAAAGGTGAAACAAGTGCTAATTAAGAATTAGTTTTCAGGGAATTGATGGGCAGTAATATTATTGTTTTGCTTTGATGGAGTACTTGAGCAAAGACCTGATCAGTTCTCTCATTGAGAGAGCATGGGATCTGCATGGTAAGCTCAATTTCGAAATCGAAACGAGTGTCGAGTTCTGTCGGTTTTGTTCGGAGCACGGTCGCTTCTGTGACATCGCGGATCAGACCCCATTTCAGGACAGAAAGACGTTGATTGTCATTCGAGATTCAGTTAAACAAGTTGAGAACACTCTCCTGTCTTTACAGGTATAATTAATAATTTCTTCTTCTCTTTTTTTTTTTTTCCATTAATTTTAAATCATCAAATTTGACAATGTAAACAAATGGGCAAATTCTGATATGTAGCAGTTTATATTGTGTATATACATATATATATAATTTATGCAGAAATTGCAATCTTGGCAACAAAGAGAGAGACATGAAGCGTTGACACGGTTGGAGGAAAGCAGAGTGGGACTAATGGAATTGGTGAGGAGCTATAAAGGAAGACCACCAGATGTAGTGAGAGAACTAATTACATGTTTTGGAGACGAAAATTGTGCTGTGTCGAGGCGAATTGACGGATCCGATTTGCGGAGGAAATGGCCGGCTCTGATTTGTGGCATTATCAGAAGGGTATTCTTCATCAAGTGGAAGTTGAAAAATGCTGTTTGGTTTGCAGTGAAATTTCTCATCTTTACCACAAGCATATCGTCCATGGCTTACTTGAATGGATCGAGAAGAAAAGTTCCTTCGCTTTCGGATTCAGCGGAAGCAGAAATGAGAGAGAGTCTACTCACCATCTCAAGAAGTCCTCTGAATGTCTTCCATGGCAGGGGATGAGTTTTTATTTTTTTATTTATTTATTTATTTTTTTAATTTTTATGTTTCTGCTTGAAACAATATTTTCCTATACTATTGTTTTTGTTTTCTCTATGTAGAGTGAGGCAAAAAAATTATGGGCATAATATTAGAGAAGTTATTTAATTTGTACCATTTGTTTGTCATAAGAATCTTATAGATGGAATCATATTCTTAGTTGTAATGAAGTTTGCACCTTTAAGATTTCCAGTTAGTTTCTGCAAAGACTATTTATTAATTGCCCACTTGTTTGCCGGAATCTTTTGTCAGGTTTTTACCAATTTGTTTTGTTTTGTTTTGTTTTGTTTTGTTTTTTTCTTTTAATTTTTTTTTTTCCCAGGAGGGTGGTGACGCCTTATGCACGACAACGTTTTTTTTTTTTTTGGCTGAATAACAAGAAAATTTTTTCTTCTGGTAACATATATCGACGACATGTGATTACTCCAGATATAATTTAACAATAATTTCATACCTAATTATATTATAAGGTGTAAAGTTCAAATCATCTATTCAAATTCATGAGAACACATCTAAATGAACCATATTTCGTAGAAAAAAAAAACCATAGAAACGACAAAGTTTCTTATTGTGATATCAAGAACAAAGTTTAAGTGGATTTCCAAAGTTAGAGAAATCGATTCTAATTTATTTTAAGATTCTGGTCTCTCAAAAGACATGCAAATTTCATGTCATCCTCTTATTTATAGCCTCTGTTGACGTGAGATTCTATTATGATTTTGATGTCTTAATTTTTCATTCTCGGTTTTACAGGTTTTTTTTTTTTTTTTTTTTTTTATCTTCAGCTATTTTTGAGTTCTGTCTACTGACATGGATCGGACTTGGTTCCCCTCAATTTCTTTTACCGCTTCTATTCTCTTTATTCGTAAGTTGTCGTTTCATTCACTCTGTATTAAATATTTAAATCTCCCAACGCAACATCGTTTTCTTGGTAATCTAAAATTCACCCCCACGAAGACTGACATAAACAACCTAACCTTTAAAAACGAAACTGTATCATAGAAACGACAATATAACACAAACAAATCAAACAATAAGGCGGTAAATTTTCTTACTAATGATAGCAACGAAGGAGCGATGTCGTATTATGGCACGACGACAGCACGTTGTGTTTTCAAACGACAAGAAGTTAATGGCATGCAATAATAAACTACAGAGATTCTAAATTAAACAGTAACAAAAAAAAAAAGGCATTACAAAAACATTTTAACATAACAACGCCAAACATAAAACAAACAAAAGTTTTTTATATGAGAGTTAGAAAAGACATTGTCTTGTAAAACGACAACAAGTAAATGAAATGACACTTAAAACGACAAAGTTTCACAACAAGAACAGTAACTCAAACCACATAACTTTGGAGAAACAACAATAACAAGTAAACGACATTAAACATAAAGCCAGAAAGTTTCTCATCAAAATATTGATTAACCCAGCTTGACTGACCAGCAAAAACCAAAGATATAGAAAAAGGATTGGTCTGTTAAAAAACGCATGTCAAAGCCACATTAACATAACAATGCCAAACATGAAAACAACAGAAGTTTTTTTTTTTTTTTTTTTAATGGGTAATTGGATAAATCTTTAAATCTCATTTATAAACCTTATCGGCAAAGCTCTTTTTAAAACCATCCCGATATAATCGAACGGTTAAAATGTTACTTGTTCATGATAACTATTATGTATCTTAACATATAATTTTATATACTAAAAATTAAAAAATAGAAAAAAAAAAAAAAAAAAAACTAGTCTTACAATAGTCCACTGTTGGCCTCCTCGATGCCGGCAACAATGACGAAGAGTGCCCCCCCTCCAAAAAAAAATGCCGACCAAGTCTGGCTTTAGGGGGGGCGATGGGGGACTGGGCTCGCGGTGGGAAGGGGGCTTCGGGCGCAAGGGGCAAGGGGAGGGGGGCTCAGGCTCACGGCATTGGGGAGGGGGGGGACTGGCTTGTCAGTGAGGGCTCGTTGGTGTCTAGGGAAGGGGGGCTCGGGCTCACGGCGTTGGGAGGGGGGGGGGACTGGCTCATCGGTGGGGACTCTTTTGTCGGGGAGCGTTGCCGGCGGCCAGAGAGGGAATGAGTGTTTTCTTTTTAATTTATTTTTTTATATCTTATTTTTAAAATTTTTAATTTGTACAAGTATGATATAAGGTGTATTATAATTATCATATACAAATAACATATTAACCATTTGATTACATCTTAAAGATTTAAAAATAGACTCACCGATAGGGTATATAAAAGGATAACTATCGTAGTCTTACCCCATTATTTATTTATTTATTTTTATATATGTGTTAGAAAAGACATTGTATTGTGGACAGTGGTGGATATACATTGAGATACGTGGGGATTGTAACCCCCACTAAAATTTTTTATTGTTATATTTTTGCCCCAAATATTTTAGAAATTTTCTATTTTCCTTCATTAAATATATATATATATCATAGTCCCTTTATTGCTCCAACAAAATTCTATCAAAAAATTTTATTATTTTTCTATTTTGTCCATATTAAAATTAAAAAATTATCAAATAATCTCTATTAAATGGGAGAATAGGTAATAGCATATTTGGTTTCATTATTTTAATAATATAGCATGTGGTAAAATTTATGATACTAAATAACATATCTTCTTTAAACTCAAATAAGAAATCTCCAAAATACCCTCCACAAACAAAACCTACCCAAAATCAAGATCCCAAAAATCGCCCCTATATTTCTCATCCCTATCACCCCTACCAGACACCGGAGTCCTACACCGACCTCACTGGAATGCCTAGATTTATTTGTAAATCCATTTATTTTAGAATTCTTTTGGACTGATAATTATTTAGTAATTTAGGAAATCCAAAAAAATCTAACTTCTTCTTCTTCTTTCTTTTTCTTTTTCTTTTCTTTTCTTTTCTTTTCTTTTTTTTTTTTTAAACAAAATCCAATACAAATAGTGATTTATTACAAATGATCCGGTCATGAAACAACAATGGGGATGGTCGGAGATCCTTCGCCATTGCCGAGAATGATGAAGGGCTTGGGTTTGCTTGCAATCAACGCAAAATCACGATCTCACGATTTTTTGCCAGAGATTGCAATCTTTGTGGCCATTGCGACTCATGATTGATCTCGAACCTCTGCCACTGCCGCGACTCACGACCTCTTTGTTGCTGTCGTCGAGATTGCAACAATCTTTGGGGTGCCCAATTTCTACTGTCGTTGTCACCTGACTCCACCCACCGGAGTGGTACCTTGCCGATCGGAATATACAGAGAAAGACAGAGAGAAGGGATAAAAGAGATGAGGGAGAAATGGGTAAAAATGAAAAAGAACAATAAAGATATGCTATTTACTAGGGAGATGATGTGGTAGAGCCTCTCCCAGAGTAACTACTGATAGAGTTCTTTTTTGAACTGTTAAGATTTAATCTAACGGTTGACATATTATTGATATATCATAATTATTATACACCTTACCTCATCTTAACCCTTCCCACCCCAATCTTCTCCGTAGCTGGCGACTTTCCCATCGTCGTCGGCGGCCACACCCCCAGGCCCCTTACCTTAGGCCCGGCCAGCCCCCCACCCTATCCCCGACAACCCCTCTCCACCCTTGGCCCCCAATCCCACCCTAGGTCCCCCCTCATTCGCCCCGTCAACTCAGGCCACGCTTCTAACTGAGTCCCCCATTCCTCGGCACCCTCTCTCCCCCTCTAGCCCGGCAATCCCCCCCAACTAGGCCTCCCCGGTCCCCCTATCTTTCTTCCCCTCTCTCCCTGCCCTCGGCCCCCCCACCCAACCCCACCCCACCCCACCCCATCCCTAATGGGGACCCCCACCCCCTCTCTCTCTCTCTCTCTCTCTCTCTCTCTCTCTTCCCTCACCAAGGGGATTCGGTCTTATTGGGAGTGTTGGGAGGGGAGGGGGTCCAAGGGTGGGGGTGGGGTCACAAGCCGGGAAGAGAGAGAGAAAGAGGGGGTACGGGGGTCCCCGTCTGGGGGCGTCGGGGTGGGTCGGGGGAGGGGGACTTGGAGTGGGTGGGGCTCCAGGCAGGCGGGGGGCCGGGGGGTTGGGGGGTGTCGGGGCGTGGAGGGCCAGGGCTGGGTGGGGGCCGGCCGGGGTTGGGGCCTGGGGTGGCTGGGGGCCGGGGTCGGTCGCCAGTGCGGGGCACTTGCCGATGTCCATTGTTGGTGGCGGCGAGATGGTCGCCAACAACAGAGAAAACTTGAAGTGGGAAAAGTAATATGAGGTAAGGTGTATGGTAATTATAATACACTAACAATATTTCAACCGTTCGATTAAATCTTAACGGGTCAAAAAAGAACTCTACTAGTAGTTACTCTAAGAGAGGTTGTACAACAACCTCTCCCTATTTACTATGATTTGAAGAATATACTCATTATATATACTAATACATTTTAAATATGCTTTAAATTTTATTTTATTTTTAAAAAAATTTAGTGGACGCACACACTAAGATTTGGATGAAAACAGCCTTAACACATAAACGACATTAAACACAAAAACGATAGAGTTTCGTAATAAATGTAAGGGACATCATACGGAAAAAACGACAATAATTTTAGAGACAAAAGTTAAAACCAAACCAATCCCCCAATGGAACAAAGTCTAATGGCATGTTTACCTACGTGTAATCGAAGTAGGCATAAATCGGAGTAAATAGGATTCGGAGTGAGTTGGATTTGAAGTTAGGATTCGGAGTTAGAATATGCTGTTTACCTAAGTTCCAAGAATTGGAGTCGGAATCATTGTTAATCCCATTCATGTGTTTACTTAAAATAGAAATCGGAATCAGTTGTTGTAAATTTACTTATATACCCTTTCAGTTAATTTTATGTTTTCAATTTAAACAAATAAATTATATACTAATTATTTTAATACTAAAATGATTATTTTTTGTGCTAAAAAAAAGTAAAAAATTTGAGATAAATTATTTTGTTCTTCTAATTATAGAATTATTTTCTTGAAATATATGTTTATTTTTTAAAAACGTAATGTTGAGATAAGTAATTTATATGCTAATAGTATTTATATTATGAAGATTATTTTTTAAATAAAAAAGTCAAATTTTGAAATAGTTTATTCTAGTAAATATTTAAATATATTATTTTTTTCTAAAATTAAAATTTTGCTTGTAGTTGATTTACTATGACTCACTTTTTTTAATTTGGCTAGAGCATTAAAAAATTTAAAAACCAGCATTAAAAAATTTAAAAACAAATATAGGATATGATATAATTATTTTTAAACAAAATAGGTCTCAAATCATAAACATATTAAATAAGTTCCAAATTGAGCAAAGTAGTAATTTAACTTTAATATTAGGAGTGAGAGTGGTAATCCGGTTGGGAGTTTGGGATTGTCGATCCCCTTATTCAATCCCAAATTAGTATGGACCCTATATAATTTCACTCATATTCTAAGGTTAAAATAAGTAAATAAACGTGAGATTGATTTTCATTCCAATTCTGATTCTTTACTCTTGGAAAGTAAACAAGCTACAAGGGCGCTGAGTTGTGTGTGAGGTGTCATGCTCAGGCTACTCCTTTCGTTTGGCCTCATATTTCATAATTTCACTCATATCCCAAGGTTAAAATAAGTAAGTAAACGTGAGATTGATTCTCATTTTAATTCTGATTCCTTATCGTAGGAAAGTAAACAAGCCATGAGGGCACTGAGTTGTGTGTGAGGTGTCATGCTCAGGCCACTCCTTTCGTTTGGCGGCCTCCCCTTCCACGCCACGAATCCTACGCTACGCTTACACCATTCCTCTCTCTCTCTCCTCTCTCTCTCTCTAGAAAATGGACATCCAAGAATCCCATTCCATTCCCCAATTGGACTAATTCTATTTCCAATTCTCTCTTCCTTAAATCCGCCGAACAACATTTCCTTTTACGATAGAAACAGAGAACGACAGGGCAGAGCAAAGGCCTCTCTTTCGATGGCTGGCTCTCGTCAGGGCATACCTTCGTGGATAAGCGCGGCGGCGGCCACCAGAGTCGACTTCGACGGAAGCGTGTCGGACGCCATGTCCGACCAACAACAACAACAACAACAACACCAACACCAGCAAAGGCATCCTCAGCGCTCCAAAGGCATGGCTGATTCCGACCTGGGGTTCGCCGAGAGGTCTCTCTCCGCCGCCGGTGCCGCCGTTCTCTCCGCCCTCCTCGTTAACCCTCTCGACATCGCCAAGGTTATTTCTTGTAAGCTGCTTTTCTCGATTTTCGATTTTTTTTTTTTTTATTGTTTCTTTTCTTTGCCTTTCTTTAAAAGTTCAAATTTTGTAGGATAAATATTCGTTAAATCAAATGTCTGAAATGGGAGTCTTTTCGATTACTGTATTGATGAGACATAGTTAATTTTATTTCTTCACCTTATCAAAGTTCGTATTTGTCAAAATTCCTGTTTGGACCTTTCTGGTTGCATATTCTGGAGAAAATTGCCATAATTTTACAGAAGAAACATTCTGTAACTTTTGGTTTTGATTTGGTTTGGAGAAATATATAAGTTATTAATGGGTTATCTATGGTTTTATACCTTGCATTTTAAGGTTATTATTTTGAGTGTTCTCCACATTGTACAATTGGATTTTTAATTTCTTGTCAATTCATACTTTGTTTTGATTATTTTGATCATTTAAAGTAAATGTTAGCTGTGAGGTGTAAAGCTGGCAAGTTGATGATGATTTTTAAACGGTTAAATCATTATTCAAGTAGTTAAAATTGTTAGACATTGAATTTGTCTCATCTTGTCAAGTTACTGGGTTGTTACGGCGTTTGTATGTGAGCTTGGCACCCCTCTACTTGAGCTGGTTTTTGGGAATGAGTTCTACCCAAGTCCATTTAACAAAAACTAGTTCTTAACCAAGAAAAGTTATAGATTCAGTAATGCAATCGAAATTGAAAGGTACAGTGTTGATGTCATCCAAAATTCTGAGCTTAAAATGCCGGGTATAAAGTATTAATAACACTTTGTTAATTACTACAATGATCAAACTTTTGTATTGTATTATGATGTTGATTATTAATTGGTTTTATGAGTGCCTCATCTGCAGACACGGTTGCAAGCACAAGCTGCTGGGATTCCTTATCAGGAGATTTGTGGTACTGCATGTTTTGAAACTGGCACGGTATGTATAGTACTGTCTTCGGATGCATTACTTACATCTAAATGTGGTGATAAAGTTCCATTAATCTTGGGTTTTGGATTGCTGTTAGGTTCTTCCAGATTTGAAATCTTCTGCCTATTGTACACGTTCAGCTCTTGGATCTGAACCTCTGTGCCGCTCAGAGTGTGGTAGTCACTATAAAGGAACATTGGATGTCTTGTATAAAATTATACGTCAGGTTGGTGCGAAAATGCCATCCATCATTTTTGTGACATGTTCGGTTTGAAAATGCTATTTTGTGTTTATCTTCGAATTATAGGCTGGTCAATGTGCTTAGGTTGTCTCCATAAGGTTTGTTCAGCAAATTACGTCTCGGTAGAGGTTTAAAAGGATTGATTTTTTTGCAGGAAGGTTTTTTGAAACTGTGGAGGGGCACAAATGCAAGCTTAGCACTGGCTGTACCAACTGTGAGTCTCTTTCTTGGCAAATTTTCCCTCTTACAATCTCCTTTTATGGTTCAACAAACTCTTTGAATAGGGTCGCTGCAAGATTTTATGAAGATTTTCCAGATGCTATGTTGCTTACTCAAATTTTTTTTTTGTTTGTCCATCAGGTGGGGATATACTTGCCTTGCTATGACCTTTTTCGCAATTTTATGGAAGATTTCACTGCTCAAAATGCTCCATACTTTACTCCATATGTCCCCTTAGTAGCAGGATCTGCTGCACGGTCATTAGCTTGCATTACCTGCTATCCTATTGAATTGGCAAGAACCCGTATGCAGGTATTACTGTTGTTTCACATTATTATCTCACCTGACTTGTTAATTTTGACTTCGGTTGGTATTTAAGCTTTGAAATGAACCATAAGAGTTGGATTATATGCACATTATACTAGGATTATAAGAGATCTTTCCATTTTATTACAGGAATTTGATATCAGAGTTTATAAACTAAATTCTTTTGCTTTATTAATTATACAATAAGTTTAGAATCCGATCCTTTGCTACTAAATTGTTATGGAGAACGATTACTTGGTCCAAGACAAAGTATTCACTCCTGTCTCTTCCTCATTCTATCATAGGCATTTAGAGACCAAACTGGAGTGAAGCCTTTAGGAGTTTGGAAGACACTGCATGGGACCATTACCCCGTTGCAGAGCGCAAACCCTTTGCAAAATTGTAAGTTCACTCCAAAGTCTGTCCTTTTTTGTTAATGGCTTTAATTTTCTTTTTTAGCTGATATATTTGTGGTATCTTTCTATTTAAAAGTACAAAGATATCGTTTCTGGTGGACCGGCCTTGGAGCACAGCTTGCTCGCGATGTTCCTTTCTCTGCAATCTGCTGGTCAACTCTTGAGCCGGTGGGGTATTTTCTACAATTTTAAGCCTTATCTCTACAATTATTTTTACTTTTTGACTCAACTTTTTATTTCCCATGTTTTTACAGATAAGGAGAAGAATTCTTGAGCTGGTGGGTGATGAAGCCAGTGCAGCCACTGTCCTTGGGGCAAATTTCTCTGCTGGATTTGTTGCGGGAAGTCTTGCAGCTGCTGCTACATGTCCTCTAGATGTTGCACGAACACGACGGCAAATAGAGGTTAATATCTTCGACAATGCTCTTAATCTAAGTCAATTTTTATTTGCGTTCTTGGTTCTTGAGGCGTTGTGTTTATATTTCAGAAGGATCCAGTAAGAGTGTTGGAGATGACAACAAGAAAGACTCTGATAGAAATATGGCGGTGAGTACATGAAAATCTGCAGACATCTAATTCTAATATTATGGTTTGCTTGCATGTCCTTACGAAATCCAATTATGAGATATATCAGAAAGCCATAAACATGTTTTTTTGAAACAGGGATGGAGGAATCAAGGGACTCTTCACGGGGATCGGTCCCCGTGTTGGACGTGCTGGCCCGTCTGTTGGAATAGTTGTCTCCTTCTATGAAGTTGTAAAGTATGCTTTACAGCATAGAAGCCTCACAAGTGATTCAGACTGAAATACTTGATTTGTTTTAGCTCAAATTAAAAAGGAAAAAGAAAAAGAAAAAAAAAAATAAGGATTGGTTTCTGTCCAATTACTTGGATGGACCAATTACTTGTATACGAAGGAACATTGGTGATTTCCTCTTTTCTGGAAATAAAATGCCATGGCAATGAGTGCCGAAACTATGAGGTTTATAGCTTGTTGCAAACTTGTAAATCACATTCAATTTTGTCATTTCAGTTTTAATTTATTTTCTTGTTTTGTTTCTTGTAAGCTCGCAATTTTCTTTTTTTTTTATTTATCTGTTTTCTGGCTGGCGATGTGAATTAGATATATAAATTTTTTTTTAGCAAGAAAAAAGAATATCTAAAAGATAGAGAAAACTACCAACTCATGGTCGTGTGGAAATGAAACGAAGACGGGACTTGAAAATAGTTTTAAACCTGTTTTCTGAAACAAAAAAAAATTTTCTAATCTTTTCTCGTAAAAATTTGAACTTATCGTTTAAATTATGGTTTCGATTTTTATGGTTTCATTGGGCTGGATAAATTTTTAGATATAAGATAACATCAATGTCAGCTTTTCTCAATGCTTTTAAAATAACCGGCTTTCTAATCAATTCTTATAAAAAGAAAAGAGAAAAAAAGGGAGTTTTAACACTTTTTTTTCCCATAATTGTTTTACTATTTAATTTCCATTTCTTAGCAAAAGCATTTCTATGATAATCCAAGAGTCTGATGTAATGACCTGGGATTCAAACTTTATTGTGATGCTTTTAAAACAAATCTAAAATAATAATTTTAGATAGCAAGTGAACAGAGGTGGTAATAAACAAACTGAAGAAAGGAAATAAAAATAAAAATAATAAAGAGATAACAAATAGAAACAAAATAATGAAAATGAATATCAACTCATGAAGAACCTTTATGCACAACGATGAATAGCAACACAGAAAACGAAAGTAACATCTCTCACAGTCACAAGAAATAAAAAAGAATTCTTCTCCTCACTTCCACCATTTCCCAAGACAAAATGAAAAAAAAAAAATTCTGAAAAACCCATCTAAGACCCTGATAAGAAGAGAACAAAAGAGAGAGAGAGAGAGAGAGAGAGAGAGAGATCAGAAGAAGTTGTAAGAAGAAGCGTCCAAGGGATGAATGAGGTAAGTGAGAACCAACGCCACAAGCATCAGGACATACGCAATTCCTTGGTCGATGGACGTCCCTGATAAATTCCACCATCAAAAATCGAATCAAAATAACCAAAAAAAAAAAAAAATCGCAAGAATGCATAAGAGAAGATGAACAGAAATTCAGATCCAGAAGAAATGTAAAAGAAGTGAGAGAAAAAGAGAGTTACCATCGCTGGTCGGAAGCGGAGATGGAGCCGGAGCCGAGGACTGAGCGTGGACGAGAGCAGGGGAAGCAATGGCGAAGGTGAGGAAGACGAAGGCCAAAGCTCGGAGCAAAGCCCTAGAGAAACCAGCCGCCATTGTTGCTCTCTGTAAAACCTAGAAGACCAACGAAGAAGGAGAGCCGACAATGTAATGTGTAGGTTACTGTAAAGAGAGAGACCGAGAGAGAGAGAGAGAGATGCGGAAGTGAGGGAGTGAAGAAGGAGCATATTTCGCCAGTGTTTTATACATAGGGAAGGGCTTGGAGGTCATAGAAAAAACAGCAGAGGGCAAATTGGGAAATTCGGCGTGATCTCTGTGTGGGCTGTGGGCCAAATTTGATAACCACAGCCATGTGGTGGTTTTGCTCTTTTTTTTTTTTTTTTTTTTTTTATAAATAAATCAAAAGAAAAGATTTGCCCTATTTTTGCATGTTTTATACTTGGTGTGACAGCCTGTCAGATAAGTTGTCACTAAGCAACGTTTTTTTTTTTTTTTGTTCGTTTTTTCCTTCTTAATTTGGAAGGGCGAAAAAAAAAAAGTGCGTGGAAAATTAGTATACAACTCAATTCAAATAATCCTCGGATTCTACAAATGGTGTGAGACCTTTATTAGTCCGTTGCAACGGATTAAACAGGCTCTTTTTATTTTTGGTCCGTTGATTGAATTTTTGGTTCCAACATCATTCAAATTTTGCCATTTATATCTGTTTAAGAATATATGTTATATATATAAAAAAGGGTTTTGATCACCGAAATTGGGAAATGGGGAAGTTTGGAACTTTGGCTATGTAGGTTTTTTTAAATGAAAAGTCTAAGAAACGAACAACTAATGCTTAGCATATTTTTATGTGTTAATTCAAATGAGCTCCTCAAATATTAACAGGAATGTTTACTGAAAACTTTAAGTAAAAATCTTATCCCTCAATGAGAAACGCATAACCACAATTTTATTTAATGTGTTAACAATAAAGAAATCACATTTTAGTTGAATTTGAAAGCTTTTTCGTTAGGTAAATCTCTTTCTACAAGGAATTCAAAAAGTTTTTTTTATGCAACAAATAAATAATCAAAGATTGGAATAATCTGAGTTGTTCTGACTCGAAAAGCAGTCAGTCTTATTTGTTTATAATTGGAAATTTTTATAATTTTTTATAAGTAATAAAAAAAAATTTATAAAAATTTGTATTATATTCTTAAGTAAATTCTTAAGTAATATAGTACTACATTTTAGAATTTTAGAATGAAAATGAATATTTTAGACTTTAAAATAAAATACAAATACTTAATTTATATAAAATAAAATCTTAATTTTAACTAATACTCAAAAGATTATAAAAACTATAAATTATATTAACTTAATAATTATATTTTATAATTCTATTATAAATTATATATTAGATTATATCTTTTTTCAAATTCAAATAATATATTACCGTATCTAAAATATTCTCATTTGCAAAAATTCTTTTTTTCCTTTTTTTTTTTTCTTTTTAAGACGTCAAACATTGATAATCATTGAAACGAAACTTAAAAACAAGGAAAAATAAATAAATATTGCGGGACCACAGGTGCGCTATAATCCAAAATGGACAAGAGAGGAGGAAGAAGCCAATTAATTTAAATAAAAAAAAAAAAAAAAACCTTGCATTATTGCACACATAACTTCAAGAAGTTGGCTTTGATTATTTTCGAGATTACACCAATGGGCCCCCAACATTTGTCTTGCCTTGTAAACTTTTAATTTTAATAATTTACCCATCCAACTTGCTAAATTATTACTATATGACCCATTTTACCTTTTTGATTGTGTTAAATAAATGACAAAATAGGTACCACCTAACCGAAACATCCAACATCCCAATTCAAATCGTAACCCAAATCTCTCGATTCCCCAAATCAAATAAAATTCAGCACAAATTAACAAAATGGACCACATCGTGACAATTAAACAAATTGATGAAATAAATTGCCCTAGAAGATTAGAAAACAAGTTACAAAGTCCAAAATGTTTGGGTCAGTCAAAAAGTGCCAAAAACCCATGATTTTTAGTAAGACGTGGAAAAAAAGCATCATTGTCTAGACGCAACACAAGAAAGGCATCTTCAATGCTGTAAGATCTTTTTGATTTTAGAAACAAAAATAAATTATGGTTCATATTTGTTGTCTCTTAGCCGTTGTCTCCTTACTTATCAGTCATATTCAACACCTTTTATTAACGCCCATGGACCTCCACGTAACGTTTAGTCGATTTTGGTGGGGGACGAAATTTAAATTTCAAATTCAAACAAGTTGAAATACTATTGACCCTTCAATGGCTTTCAAATTGTTCAAAATATATATATATATATATATGTATGTCTGTATATTATATTCCATAGAAGAAAACAGAGGAACTTTAATTCAACAACAATTGTTTAAATTTTGCCAAAAGAAAAAAAAGGAAAAAAAATAGTAAAAAACTTTAATCAATATTTACCCTTGATTGAAAAAACAACAAATCGAAGGCAAGACCGTTGAAAAAACATGCCACACCATGCACCACATGCTATTGGATATTATGCCCACGACATGGGAGCGGTAGTACAAATTCCTTCAAAAAGTACGGTAAAACAAAGATAAAAATAAGATAAAAAATACTACCTAGCGATGAGCTAATGCAGGCCAAGCATCTGATTTCCTAGCTGCAAACAATGAGCGGCCTGGATTTCCTTAATTCTCCACCACGCGAGACATCAAACAGGGTCAGCAAAATCTGATACAGTGAGATTCTGTATTCACTCAAGTGACTGAACATGGGAATTAAGAAATTGGAATTTGAACAAAAGAATCACACCACAAACCACCAGAGATTCCACAAAGGAAAAACCCAAAATCCAGAATGTAATCAACAACGATAAACAAATCCTTCCCGTAAATATCTACTTTCTTCACCTCTGTCTTAAACCTGCAACCAGAGATTTTCAATCCCTTGGTCATCAATATGCATCTATATGTACAAAATTGTTATGCACATTTCTCGGTAACTCTTGATATGTAACTTACATTTGTTCATACAGCTAATTTTGGGTCAACAGTTCCACTAGCATTGCCTTCTCCAGTTAGAACATGGTCAGGATCCTGAAGGGTGAAATAACAATAAGTACTGGTTATGTGATCTTATATCAAAATAAACAAGAGCATGGGAAAGCAAGCACGGAAATTACCTCCATTCCCCATTTGATGTAATCCGGCGACTCACACGCCTTATATTCATCAACCAAACTCTCAATTATATCTCTTGATTCGTCAAATTCTGAAAGGTCATTGTCCTGTCCAAGAATTATAAGCATTTGTCTAAGTTCCTAAATTACAAGCACTGTATAAAGCAAACAAATCTTACTAGTTAGAACTGTAACAAGCATGAAAAAACTATGTTCTGCAATAATTCTGGCCAAAAATGGTAACTGTTAAGAGTAAAGAGATATATCACAGGGGATTTGGAAAGAAACTGAAACAATTATTCTGCGGGTGGCAACTTACAGCAAACATTGGGAACTTCCGGTAGTTATCGAGAAAAGCTTGTTTCTTTCTCAACTTCTCATACTGGCTCAAACACTTGCTGAAAAGATGTCGGATGCTAGTATGACTTGCCAGCATAAGCCCACTGACCTAAAAAGACACAACAAGAAAAACTTCTTGAGTCTTCTTTTTTTCCCCTATGATCTTTTAAGTCTATGAACAATAACCTTGCATGACAAAAAAAACATATAAGAAATACAAAGTAATGCCCCACCCTATGGGAAGTTTGAACATAGGGCGACTTTCTTGACAAAGCAACCTACAAAAATCAGAAAAAAGATCAAATGAACCAATTCGATCAAAGAAAAAGGATGGATTGAATAGACAGTAATTTGGTTTTACAGATAAAAAAACCTGGATGCTAGCAGGGCCCCACTCAATAAAGTTAACAAGCTTTCTTTCCCGAATCCTCTGCAAACTTTCATGAACCTGTTTACAGGGGAAAGATTCTCAAATGTTAAGCTCAGAAATACTTCACATGTCTGCATTAAAGGCTTCTTTCCCAGATTCTCTACATATGTTTAAACTCATATTATTGTTGCCATACCTGAGTAGGATCCACTTCTCCTTGAATGATGTTCAATATTGATATGTACTTTGCTTGACTAGCTTCTTTTGTTCGAGCATAAGAGGAAACCATAATATTTTTTGTCTGCAAAAAGATATTAATGTCAGCCGATTATCTCACTCTATCTTTAGAACCTAATAGAAAGTTTCTTGCCTGCAGAAGTCTTCTCATAACATCCAGTACAGTGGTTTTACGAATTACATTGGCCTGAAAAGAAGAAATATTTGCATTAAACAGCTACCTTTCCCATAAAAAGCTACAAACAGAAATTAACAAAATTGTAATGCACGTTCAGTTAACAACATCCCTTTTTCAACCCAGTCCCTCTATAAACATAGATACATGCAAATGCTAAACATATTCCTTTGAGATAGAATTGAACGGAGCTTACCTGCCGCTCCACTGTGAGTGGTGTATATCCCGTCATTAGAAAATGGCATCTTGGTGTTGGAATTAAAGATGCAAGAAGACCAACCAAGTCATTGTTCATGTATCCTGGATACCTCAGAGTAGTGGTACTGGCAGACATCACGGTAGAAACCAAAGAATTTGTTTGAGCAAAGGTGGGATTTGAAAGATGAAGGCGCTCAACAGCAATCCTATTTAATGCAGTGTTGTCAAGAACAACAACACAATCAGCATTAAGTGTTAGTCGCTTAAGTGTCAAAAGTGAGTTGTATGGCTGGACCACCACATCACTTGTTTCCATCTGATTAGGGAACACACTATATGTCTGAACCAGTTTTTTGCTGTATCGATCATTCAGAGTCTCCAACAGATACGAACCCATACCTGCATTGTAGTAATTGGGAATCCTCAACTGGTGCAGACGAGAAGTATCAAATATTATGGTATGTGGATTTCTATGAAGATTGTTATGAAGATTTCAGGATGGAAATATAAAATTAAACAACTTTAAACTTTCAAGTTCACTCTCATTTGTGCAGTGACAACTTGGCAGGGATCAGTGTTGCTCATTACACAAGATATAAAATTGAATCAAGTTTGATATTCACAAGCCAGTAAAATTGCCGGTTTCATAGTTCAGTAAATTGGCTAAACGTTTTTGTCTATAATTATTATGCAGAAATGCTTCAAAATAGTCAAACCACATAAAATGGTGATTATTATTATTGTTAATATAGACTAGTGAGATGAACAAACCTGAGCCTGTCCCTCCAGCGATTGAATGGCACAAAACAAAACCCTCAAGACTATCACTCCCATCTGCTTCTCTATCAATCATGTCCATTATATCCTCCTCAACACCTTTTCCCTGTTAAAAAAAATGCAGATGAGCAACACGCTAAACATGCATCATGCACATTGAATAAAAAAAATATCATAATACGTCATAAGCACTCCCATTTGTTTAACCTCCCCGTCGAAACATCATATAAGTTATATATGTACATTGGAGATCCTTGTAGAGCACTTTCTCTCAGTACTGTACATTTCTTGACTTGAGTAATTATAGTACCACAAGAGAAATTTAAGATTTCCCAAGTCTAATCCATAAAAGAGAATCTGAAACTGATTCTCTTGTCAAAAGATTTTCTGTCCCAATGTACCCATTTAAGCATTAAACCAAAAGACCCAAAAAGTTTCTATTTGAAGCGTTATAAATATATCTATGGTAACCACGGAGAATGTTCAAAACACCAAATAAGTCCAACAAACAAACCTGATGGTATCCACTAGCCCAGTTGTTCCCAGCACCACCTCCATGATCTGAAACAAAGATGTTCTCGTGATTATAGAGATTCCGGTATTCGCTGTTTTGAATCCCATTGATCACTCGGGGCTCCAAGTCAATCAGTAAAGCTCGAGGAATGTAGTGCTGATCATCGGCTTGGTAGAAGAACACGTCTTTCCGGTCACCTCCCTGCAAAAAATTCACCCTCAAAGCATGCCAAAACAACGAAACAAAGTCGAACTTGAATAGCCCCACTCAAATTTTTTTTCTCGAGTAAGCAATTTTCTCAACAACCAAACACATCTATCCAACAAAACTGGAATTTAAATGCCAAAACAACGAAATAAAATCGAATTTGAATAGCCCGACTTAAATTTTCCTTCTCGAGTGAGCAATTTTCTCAGCAGCCAAACACACCTAACCAACAAAAACCTTGCGAATTCCAGTTTAACCGATTACCGATTTCGACTTAGAAACACCAAAAATTCACACTAAATTTTCATTTCCCTTTTTTTTTTTTTCGTTTTTTCTCCGGAGTGAGATTTTATCAAGGGAGTTGACGAACCTGAGTGGCGAAATCCTCGAGAATGCCATCTTTGTTGATGCCGTGCTCGAGACAGAGCTGTTTCCAGAATTCCATCCCAATCTGGTTCCCGCATTGTCCGACCTGCAGAGTGATGATCTCCCTCGGCATTTTCTCTCACTTTCTCGGGAAACCTAGGGTTAGTGTGTTCGGATCGTCTATTAGAAAGAAATACAAACGCTTTTCTTTTCTTTTCTTTTCTTTTCTTTTCTCTCTTTTTGTTTTTTTTTTGGGAATTTGTTTTCTCAAAATTTTCTCTTTTATCTTTTACACTGATCTGGCGCGGAGAATATTAATTTTTGGTGTAATTTGAAAAAGAAGCGAAGCGAGGGAAATATAGATTAGAAGAAAGAGTGGGAAAAATGAAAATTCCCGGAATTATGGGTGGGTTTTAGACGAGCATTAAGACTCTTGTATAACTGTGACTCTGAAAAAAATCTTTTTTTTTTTTTTTATGGTTTGTTTTCTTTTGTGTGCGTTTATATTACCGCGCTTTTTTTTTTTTTTTGGGGGGTAAATTACTGCATTGGTTATTTATGGTTACAGTAAAGTGCGCAGCTTTTTATTTTATTTTGGGTATTTGAGAATGAGTGTAGTTTAATATTTTTAAATTTTAATAATAATTTTTGTTGATTTTTTAGAAAAAAATAAAAAAATTTTTGAAAAAAAACAAAAATCTTTTTTAGAAAAAGATAAAAATTGATATAAAAAAGTACAGTTTAGTTTAAAATGAGTTGTAATACCAAACATACTCTTAGAGTAATCGTTTTGTTTATTCATGGTTACAGTAAGATTTGGTTTTAAATCTTTTTTTTTTTTTACTGACTATAAAGCACCTAAATTATTTAAGAGGATGTAATTTGTTACTTTTATGTTCAAGTTGAGTTTGAAATAAAATAAAATTTTTAAATTGAAATTGATTGATTTTTTAAAAATGAATTATAATTTTTGTTGGTTTTAAAATTAATTAATTTTAAATTTTTGTTGATTTTAATTCAAAATGAAATAGAATATCAAATGTAGGGAAAAAAAATAAAAATAAAAAGTCAATTGAATTTTGGAGGGACTTCTGAAAGTTGAGTTAAAAATGTGTATTTGGGAGAGGATTTTTGAAAAAATTATGGGATATAGAAAATAGTCCAAAAATTTGAAACTGCTCAAAAAAAAAAGTAAAATGGATTTTGTCTTATTCGTCTTGTCATTGTGAGCATTTTTGATATAAGAATCATCACATTATGATTTTAAATGAGAAAATTATGGACTTCTAAAGTTTGTGTTTTTGAAAATAAAAAAAAGATAAATTAAAATGTAGAATTGATAGTTTTGGATTAAATAATAAAACTATGTCTAGATATGTTCCCTCGGGGCCTAATTAAGTGTATGAGATCTATAAGTCGAATTATGTAATTTTTTTTTCTTAGTTAATGGTAAATTACGTGTGATTTACGAGACATTTTTTGTTAAATTTGTATCATTTGTTATCAAAAAAAATCATTTTGCACCTCTTGAGTTTAGGGACCTTTTAACCATACTTTTAAACCATAACTTTATGAAAAGGTTAAGAATGAATAGATCAATTTATCTTATTTTGATTTTGCTTTTATAAAAAAGATCATCAATTACATTTTTCATTTCAGGATTTATCATATTTTATTTCCCTTTCTCTTTTCCTTCTTTCTAAGCAAACCAACCAACTCTTGATTTTACATCCACTCTTTATCATTTCACTTCCTTCCTTTTTTTCTAACCTAGCAAACAAGCTTTTCTTTGATATTTTAATTGGAATTCAAAATTTTCATCTTAATTTTCGTATTTTTTTTAAATCAATAAAAAATTATAAATAATTTTTAAAAAGTTAACCAACTCTAATTTAAAAATTTTATCTCTAATTAATTAACCAAACAGATGAGTCTCCGTAGTATTGTTGCTCTAACAAACACAAAAAATAAAATTAAAAAAGTTTGTCGCATGGCGAATGTGCCGGGCTTTGGCACAGAGTTGTGGGTGCAGTGGACTGAAGGCCTGGCTTAGCCCGCTGACCTAAAAGCATACTACGTGCGTGTTTAATCGTAGAATCTGCAAATATATTTATTTATTTTAAATAAAAAGAGAAAAAAAAAACATCTTGGAATTGGCATTTAATTAGTCTAATTTAGCATATGTTTAATTGGTCCACGTGAATTGAAATTTTGAATTAGAATTGAGTTGTGTGTTTGGTGTGCATTTGGCTTATTTGAGTTAAAAGTATAAAAATATGAAATACTTTCAGAAAAAAAAAAAAAAACAATATGAATCTTATTTTATTCTCTAGAAATTCTATATAATATTAAAAAAAATCTTATTTAGATTTGTATACGTAAAATTATGGATTTTTAAAGTTTGAATTTTTTTTTTAAGTTATGATTAGAACTATGAATAGTGAAACTAAATTTATTTTTTAGAAGAAGACAAAAACCGCTTCTTCTTTTTTTTTTTTTTTTGGTGTGTAAACACAAGATAAGAATCATGCGCGAACCCACCCACAGATTGAACACAAGAGAACTGACTTGAGTTTTTTTTTTTTTTTTTTTTGGAACAAATTTGCCAAACATAGGCTTAATTTTATGGACAAAAAAGGTAGTTCACCTTAGCCTATTGACTTGAAAATGCATAATACTTTTAGCTAAGAAAACAAAATCACAAGTAGTATCAGTTGGGTTACACCTTTTTCTTTCTCAATTCTGATAGAGAGCACAACAATGTTAAAAAGCTCAAGACTACTGAAAGAAATACTATTTCAGTTGAAAAAAAAAAAAAAGAGTATCAAACTCAATATTAATACTTGTCAAGCTATCAACTATAATGGTGTTTTAGTATCCTTAAAGTAAAATAACATTTTTCCTTATAAAAAACGAATTCAACGACTTCATTGCAGATGGGCACGGCTACAATTGTTAGGGCCGCCAATCTGAGAGTGAAATACTAGGGGCTTTTTTTTTAATTTTTTTTTCAAATGAAAAATTACACAAGAATCACGAAAATATAAGATAAAGGAGTCTAACTAGTTTGACAGTGCTTTTAGAGTATCCAAAAGTATTTTACACAAACTTACGATGTAAATATTGTATTTTGTAAAAGTACTCGGAAGTCATTTTGTACAAACACCAATGAATTTTAATAGTTATTTGAAGAACATAAAATTTCGAACTATTGTTTTTAGTTTTTACTTATCCTTTTGCTAAAAGTAAAAGTAGAAAAATTATGACAAAAACATAAAAAGCTTATTTTGATCTACTGTTTTTCTCCCCTCAAAGTAGCTTATTTTG
>CM046383.1:8424382-8449382 GCA_025413485.1 Ficus microcarpa | reverse complement strand
TTTTTCTACTTTATGTTGTTAGTTCACTTATTCCATGAGTTCTTCGTACGGTTTTTGTTGGGATGAGATGAATAATATTAATTTGATTGGTTTAGAAAATCTCCAATCTCAAATTTCCGAAAATGGTTAAGATTACGAAGTTGAGTGAGAGAGGGGAGTTAGTTGCCTGTCGTTATCTTTTGATGAAGTTTCTCTTCATAAACATTGTGGGGGGGTTGTTTGTGTGAGCTAAGTGTGGGCTTTTTGTGTGAATAACAAATTGTGGAATTTTTTGGTTGAGTGGATGGGAGGGTTGGCTTACCAATCTTGACTTGTCACTCAATTTTGCTCATGTTTTTGTTTTCCCTCTTTTGTGGGTTTTCAAAATAAGAAATATTATTCCTTCTAAATGATGATTTGAGATTTTAATAAAGGACGGCCAAGATTTTCTCTCTTTTTTTGAGCTTGATTTATCAGCAATTGGATAGGGAAGCAAAATTTTCCTTCTTTTTAGTTGACTTGCATGCACTTTACACATAAAGGATAGACAAACAAAATTAAAAATAAAAAGAAACATTATCATATGACAATTGATGACCCTACACGTGATAGGTGGTAGGGTTGTCACGTGGCAGCCTTACAATAGTGACGAAAATAATTATTCGCTCTTTTAAAGATAGAGATGTAGATAACAGATGCATATCATCCTTATTATACTATCTTATTTGATTATTTGTCAAGGGTAAATCTTGTTAACGTCCTAAATTTTCAAACATATAAATCTCATTTACGTCCTGAATTTTTGGACATATCTCATTTTACTCTCTTAGCTTTCAAACAGAGCATTTGCACCTCTTAATAATAATTTTTTTTTGTTTAATTTTGGTTTGCACGTATTCATCAAACTCTAACAGAAAAGTTCTTTGAATTTTTTTTAATGTGCAGGTATTTCGGTCAATATTTAATTGATTATTGAAACACTCAAGTTAAATTAATCAGGCTATTAGTTATTTACTCATTTAGCTATTAGTGGGATCTTATGCAATATAACATTTCTAAAAGTATCGATTATAGTAATCAAACAAATTCTTTATTACACAAACCGGAATTAACAATGACATCATTTTATGTAATATTCATTTTTATTTTAGTCTGATTAATCAAGTTTTCATTTTAGATATGACACAAAATCATACCAGTAAATAAAAATTGCACAATAGAATATATAGGTGATAGAGTAGAATATATATATATACACATATAATTTGGTAAGCACAAACACACATCACACGGGAATATCAACCATGAGGCCTTTAAGAGAAGGAACCAAGCAGATCCATAAATGGATCCCACTAAGTTATAACTTCTGAGTAATTGCTGACCGTAAAAGAACTCATAGGCACTTATATATCACTCAAAGTCCTCACTCTCCGTCGGTACGAGACCCGCCTCAGTGGTTATCAGTTTTTTTGGTGTACATTGGTGAGCACAAACACACATCAGGAGATAGAGTTGAATAAAAATTGCAAAGTGAGAATTTGGTGTGATTATCATCAAGGAAAGAAAAAAACGTTGCACCCTATTCATCAAATTTCCTTATTCCATTTGACTTCTTCTCCTTCTCCTCGTCAGTTCCGGTTTGGCCTTTTCAACTGCCCAATAAATTAGCTTTGTCTTAGATTAACGTATGAATTCGTCTGAAGTGATCATGCAAGTCAAGTTGGTAAATTACGTATTATGATTATTTTTTATTAACAAATAGATTTCCGTGAGGAAAGTTAATTTCAAGCGATCATGTAAATTTCCGCCTATTCAACAGTGTTGACACGTTTTTTTGGTGGATTAACAATAGATTAAGAGAGCCTTAAAACAATTATAAATTGTGCAAAATTGGATGTTTGGCGATCCAACAACTTATAAATAAGTTGGATGTTTTTTCTCGTGTATTAAAGCACAACATGACAATTCAGTTTAAGGACTTGTTTGGTAATCAAGTTTATTTCAAATTAAAATATACTTTTTCATCTCAGTTTTTGTCTTTTTCTGAAAAAGTTTTTTGTCTTTTCTGAAAAAGTGTTTTATCTTTTTTAAAAAGTCAACAAAAATTACTATTAAAACTTAAAATTTTCAACTCAAACTCATTCACCAAACGGACCTTAAATTTTTTTTTTCACTCATTTTTTCTCACATATTAATTCCTCACTAGCCCGTCTCAAAATCAATTATTTATGCAGACTTTATTGGATTATTATAATATTGAAAAAGGAAAAAGAAAAAGAAATTGACTACTAACTCCAAGAATATATGCTTGTAATTTTAGTGGTGTCCTATTGTGCTAAATTTAAATTGCTCATCGGAAGTTTATAATTCATATCTTTTGGATGTAGACAAAAGATTTGCACCTAATATTTCCTGCCTTTTCAACTATAATTATGGTTTTTGCCCCCTTGGCTAGAAGTATATAGTAGTGCTATTATGTCCTTTGGGAAAGGGACGGAGCCAGAAACATATTCTAGTAAGAGTATATATCAAAATTATGTTTTTTAAGATAAAATAACTTTTAATGGAGTTATGTGAGAATTTTTAATTTTAGTATGGGTAAAGTAGTAAAATCATTAATATATAATTAATTTTAATAGGGATTATGTAAAAATTATTTATTTTTAATAACGGCAAAATATAGATTATTTAATAATTTTTTATTTTTAACGAGGACAAATCATAAAAATTATAAAATTTTTAAGATAAATTTAAAAAGAAAACATTTCTCAGTGGGGGTTGTAGCCCCCACTAGCCCTCCTTAGCTACGCCACTGCTCAAGGGGACTCAAGCAAGAGGTTTTTTCTCTCACATAGTTTCGCCTGCCCGTTCTGCTTCCGATGGGTCGGGTCTCCCAAGGTACATATGGCCAGCCCTTCGATGTCTCAGTGGGTCAGATTTCATAATCTCTGTTAATCTCCGAGCTATTTTTCCTTCGACTTTAGTATAGTTTTAAATTATCATTGTATTATTTTTATTTTCATTTGATATAATAAAAATTTAACATTCAAAAACATGCATTTTGTTATAAGAATACTGTGGCGTGGCATGGTAATCAACATGTATATACATATAAATATATTCTTTTTGATCAAATCTATGTCTTGATAAATTAGTTAGTGATAAAATTTTTAAAATAAAATTAATTGATTTTTTAAAAATTAAATAAAAATTAATTAATTAAAAAAAAAAGATAAAAATTGATATAAAAGTTTTGGGACGGAACTCGAGTATTAACCGAACCGTATATTTTAAAACCCTCGTCGGTGGCTATATTAATGGTAGATTGGACGTCCTTGAATAATGCATACAGAGAAGACTGGTTTAAGTAGAAATAGTCTGAAAATAAATGAAGTAATGACATGATCTGTTCCCGGGCACATTCACCAAGACACCTGGAATAGTTTATTTATTTACTTAATTTTTTTAATATAAATTTTATTTGATAGATTAGTTTAATTTTAATTAAATTATATTTTTTTATTAAATTTTTATTTTTTTAAGTTAATAAAAATTATAATTAAATTTTAAAATGTCAATTAATTTTAATTTAAAAATTTTAGCTCTAATTAACTATTTAAAGAGACTCCTAGTTTAAGCAATTTAGACAGTTGGGTCCGTTTGGTTCACCAGTTTGATTTAGAATTTTAAGTTTAAATAGTAATTTTTGTTGACTTTTCAGAAAAGACAAAAAATTTTTTCAGAAAAGACAAAAAACCTTTTCAGAAAAAGATAAAAACTGAGATAAAAAGTTTGAAACAGACCAATGAAACAAATGAGGGCTTGGAATAGTTCTTCCTTAAGCCAGTGAAATCCCTAAGCTAGACATCACTGTCCTAGCGAAGTGGTCGTTTGCTGTTGTTGGCCTGTTTCTCTAAAATGCATTAGGTAGGAATTGGTTTTATGGTATGGCTCACCCAAAAAGATAAAAATAAAAACTCATGGTACTACTTTTGAAACTAAATGAATTTCTTTTAGGTAAAATAATTTTGTTATTTTTTTAAATGTTGAATTCCTTTATATTCTTTCATTACGTGAAAAGTTTCGGGAAGGACGAGCAACGATGCTAATAATATGGTCATACGAACTCCTAAACGTTAAGAAGTGTTCTTATTAGGATTTTTAATTCTATTTTTGTTGAATTTGGTTTGGAGTTCGAATATATTTAATATATACATATATATATATATATCGTGTTACAGAATATTCGAATTTAAGACATGAAAAAATCCCAATTAATTAATTTTTATTCAAAATTAAATTCTAAATTTCGGGTTTATCTTTTGATCGTTTGATACTTCGGATTTTGTGGAGTTGATCTTGGAGCTTACTTTATGTCTAGATTCCTTTAAGATTAATTCAAATATTTTTCATGATTATCTGTTAACTTTAAGCTTAAATTTTCAAAGCTCGCCTTCTTTTTTTTTATCATTTTGATAGAAGGGGATGGAGAAAATGGACAGAACAGTCTCGCATTTCTCATCAGATCGCACTTGATCTAATAAAGGTTTTTTTTTTTTTTTTTTTTTTTTTTTTTTTGCAGTTTGAAATTGGAATGCAGATTAATGTGGTCACAATACATGAATAGTTAAATCCCAACTATTCCAGGGTACATGATCACGTGCTTCCTGAATACTTAAATCCCAATTCATAATTGCCGCAGAGCACCCTTTATTCTATTTTGCTTTCTCAGGTTGGTGTTATTTTTTGGTACTGTGATGTTTTGTTCTATGCATTAAATACAAAGTTGGAAAATAATAGCAATGATGATGCCACACATGTTTAGATTTGTTTACGAAGGGCCGTCCTTCACAGTAACTTAAACAGTAACTTAAAACCGTAAAAGTTATGACATGATATTTAATTCTGATAATAATATAAGAAAAATATAATAATAATAATAATAATTTATTATTATGACGAGATAAATAAATATTTTAGTATAACATATTTTTAAAATTCACTATTGCATTAAAGAAATGTAGTGTTATTTTATGCTTGCTGTGATCTTCTATGTATGTGTATATATTTGAGGGATTTATATATATATATATATATATATGAATAGAGATCAGCAAGGTTTTAAGTAAAATTGTGCATGAATGTCCAGCGAAAAAGAATGGCGAACAAGAAAGGAGTCATTGGGGCATTCATTTTGATACAAATTCGAGTCAGTTTGGTATTTTGTTAAACCCTAAACCCTAAACCCTAAACATTTTATGGCTTGATCCGGAAACTAGAATAATACACATTTAAAAGTTCAATGTTCCGTACAGTGCCTAAATTATTTGGTGCCCTATTTAAAAACATTATGAATATTGTTTCCTTTTGTCCAAGGTTTGAAACAATTCGACAAGCTTGACAATCTGCCAAGACAAGCAAGGGGCTACAATCAATATATACTTTTTAGCCAAACAAAAAAAATTTTGAGAAAATTAGGTGTATAGTTATGTTTTGAGCACTTCCTTATAATTTTGACATTAAAGTTGATAATTTTATCATTATGAAATGGTAAAATTATCAATTTTAATGTTATGATGAGCATAAATATAAGCAGATGTGAAATTTATGACATTTTTGTATATAACTTAAGAAAATTTTATTTAAATTTGAGCCCAAGACAAAAATAAAATCATAGGCCCTTTATTAGGTATCGTGAAAAATTATATTGCTCTATAGGCAAGATAGGCAAGATCATTTAGGACGGAACATTTGGATCTAAACATATAGATGAAAACATTTAGTACTATAAAAAAATTCAAAAGGTCAAAATATTAAAATGATTTGAATGAAAACATTGAGCATTGTATATAAAAAAAAAAAAAAAATAAGTGGTTAAAATGTTGCCCCCTAACGTTTATATTAAAAAAAAAAAAAAAAAGTTACGAATGACAGTATTTTATCATATTTTATACTATTTCAAATGTTGTTTTCCAAACGTCTATTTCAAATTTGGGGCAATGAAAACATTTAAAACATTAAGAAATTGTTGAAACAAATGGCGATAGTTTTGTCACATTGTCTCCTTCCTACAATGGTATATTCGTAATTACCTAATTCCATTTCTTCATAAATTAGCCCATTTTCTTTTATAACAACAAAAAACCCTACCGATAAGATATGTTTTTTAACAGCGAATTTTGAAAATCAAATATGGTTAAATTATCATTTCTTTCGAGAACTTTTTACAACACGATATCATTATGAAATAATCTGCTTATTAAAATACCGAAATGTATGAAAAAAAATTTCATAGCCCTCCACATAATTCACCATATAATAAACAACAACACAAAGTGTTAAGGCATTACTAAAACTGGATGAAATAAAATAAGCTTAGCTTGCGTTTGGTTCGCCGGTTGGAGATGAAATTTTTAAGTCGTAGTTTGTTGACTTTTCAAAAATTAATGATAAATTTTGTTTATTTTTCAGAAAAAAATAAAAAATAAAATAAAAAAATACATTTAGTTGGAATTAAACTTGAACCGGAAACAAAGCATTATCGTTTTCAGAGTAATATTTGCGCACATGGCAAGTCAAAAAGTGCATGGCTGCGTGGAAGTAACTAGGAAATATCAAATAAATAAATGCTTTTTTTTTTTTTTCTTTTTTTCATTTTTTCCACGATAAAGTCATGGATATGCATTTTGTGTGAGGGCAAAAGCGATGGAAAATATGAAATTGCATCTCTCTTCATTAAAAGCAAAAATGTTGTGAATCCCATGTCATCATACCGAAATCTAAGTCCCGCACGACACCATCTAATTAATAAACCAAATTTGTGTGAAGAAGAAGGGGAAAAAAATATTTAAAAAAAAAAAAAAAACATTACCACTCGTGTAGAACTTTGTTGGATTTCATTAATTTTCATACGTCATAAATCATGATTAGCCTTATTTGTCTTCTAGAATATCACAAATGAAGGAGAATAATAATAAAAAAGGGACAAGATATCCCGGTAATTCTGAAAAAACAATATTGGTCGTTTGGTGCTATAAATTTATGTCGTTCTAATTGTCCGGGCATATATAGCACAAGGTCATAATCGTCCAAATTTAATTTAAAAGAAAATATTTTTCTGTTAAAAAAAGGGGATTTTATTATTGCCATCTGATATAGCGATTCAAAATAATTAATGAAAGCCTATTTCAACGGTTTTACACAAAAAATAAAAAAAAAAAAAAAAAAGAAAAAGAGAGAGGGAGAGAAAAATAGAAAACAATGATTTGATGGAGTAGCTGAAATTTGATATTGTGGGACGTATAAGTAATTTTTTTAAATATTAAATAGTTTATCAACAGATAAGCATATAATAAATAAGGGCAATTCAGTAATCCTAGCAAGTATATATTTGAGGATTGAGTGATGTAGGTAATCTATATGAAGAGTGTTGAAGACAAGTAGGTACATATATATATATATATATATTAAATGACAATGAGGCATATTTTCTTTATAAATTAAGAAAAAAGTGATTGTTTGTGTCATTTAACCTCACTTTTAAATTGATTATCATTACAAAATGTAAAGTTTAAGTTGAAAAAGAAAAAAAGATGACATCTAACATAATTTCCTAACCAGATTTAGGATATATATATATTTATATATATTTAGGATGGAAATATTCAAACTTTGTATGTTAAGATGAAGTTAGATATAGAATTATTGTTAGATTATGCTTATAACTATAATTCAGGGTATGTTATTCTCAAATATGTTCAAAGATGTACACTTAAAATTTTTCCCTTTTATGTCGGTTATTGGTTTAATATGATATAAATTTCTTCGCTTAGTTTAAATGTGCTGTTATCTATCAATAGTTTTTTATTCACAAGTTATCCTAGCAAATTTTTGTAATAATAAGCCATCTATAACTAATTTTGTAAAGACATTTTTATTTTCTAGTATTTATATTTTTTTTTCAACTTCTTGTTAATAACATTATTTTTTAAAGAATTATGTGAAAGGATATGAAGAAGAAAAAAAACCCATTAATAAGATACAATTCTGAACTAGAGCATCGCATCGTACTTATATCGGGATTAAAAGTAAGTATGAAACATTAATGGAATTTGAAAAAAATCTGAGCCACAATACACATGCATTATCCTTTTATCCCAAACAGAGCCGCGCGCTTTACTTAGTTTGCTTTGCTGTAAACAAATTCATTAGCAAACGACGAGAATAATAAAGCAAGAGGCTAAAATTGCAATTTAACTTTGGAATATGCTTACAACCTTTATACGAAATAAATATGATTTGTAATATAAATGTAATGCTTGGCGTTTAAAGCACTTGAAAGGGGAGGATGATATAGGTATAATATAGGATTTATTTGTTTCGTCATTTCATTTCAACTCAAACTGTACTTTTTTTTGTTTTTTTTCTAAAAAGTTTGTCTTTTTCCCAAAAAGTTTTTTGTCTTTTCTGAAAATTCAAAAAAATTTACTATTACAACTAAAATATTTCAACTCAAACTAACGAACCAAACGGGCCCATAGTTACGAGTTCTCCATATTTGTAAATACCACATTAATATACAGTGCATGTGATTTTTTACCACTCTTAAGGACAAAAGCATGGGTATTTCAGTCTTTTCAAGTGCAATATTTTGCAAAATTACCAACAACTGCAAATGGGTTATTTTCTTCCTTTGGACTCTGGCTGCTGCTAAACCTAAGGGCATCAGTCATATATATATATATATATATATACACACAAAATATTTGTTTGTTTATAGTTTTTATTTTCTTCCCTAGACATGGCCAGTGAATAAGGGAAACACTCCATTAATTAAATAAATTATATTGTTTGAAAGTGTGATGCTAAGGACAGTATTGTTTGTATATGCCCAATCTCAACCAAACTAGTCTTTTTAATGTTGTGGCTCAATCTGAGGTTTATTTATTTATTTATTTATTTATTATACATAAATTTTTCTGGACCTCCGGAGTACTTGAGTAATAAATGTTCTTGAGGTTATGTTTGTTTGCTTGTTCGTTTGTTTGTTTTTTTTTTTTTTTTTAAATTAAGTTTACATCTATATTTTATCGAATTTTATTACTACAAAACCAAGTTTCTTTTTTTTTTTTTTTTAAATATTCATATCTAGGGTTATTCTTATTTATACTTCTTGAATTTTGAAGTCATTTTCACCTTGTCATTTAAAATTTAAAAACTCTTATTTTACCTCATAAATTTTAAATTTTTTAATTTCACTTTACCTATTTTATCAGAATTTTTATTAATGAGAAAATAAAATGAATAAGTCTTACTAGAATTTAACTCACTTTTTTTTTTCATCTGCTTTTAACTTAAAAGAACCTTGATAAAAATAATTAAGTGAGATTAAATTTAAAATGACAATGATATAAAATTTAGTGATTATAAATGACTAACTTTTTTTTTTTGCGCAATATGTAATAAATAGAAAAATAAGAGAAATTAAAAAATTAATTATTCTGGTCACAGTTCTTTGGTATTTAGTAACACATATTCGTTTGTAATATACTATATATATATATATATACATAGATGTATAGTGTGTGTGTGTGGTGTGGCAGAAGAAAAGACTGAGGGAGAGCACTTGGCGGTCACTTCTGGGGATGACTCAGATTGCCCAAAACTTGGCGACTTGAACGGTTTCAAATCCAAAACTCCCACACAACACATATACACCATCGCTATATAGAGAGAGAAACAGACAAAGAAACCAAGCAAGAGAGAGAGAGAGAAAGAGAAAGAGAAAGAGAAACAGATATCGAATGCGACCACCTTCTTCCACCTTCCTCACCTCTCTCCTCCTCCTCTTCTTCTCCTTCTTCTTCACTCTCTCTCCAAACCCATTTCTCGATTCCCAGCTTCTCTCCCGCATTGTCCTCTACAGATTCCGATTCTGAATCCACCTTCCTTTTTTTTTTTTGTTGCTTTTTTCCCATCTGGGTCGTCTCCTATTTCGTTCTTTTCCCACCCCCTTTCTCTTGTTCTTCTTGCTCTTCTCCTTCCATGGCGGCCTCCTCAGTTGCATCGCCGCTCTGCACGTGGCTCGTGGCGGCTTGCATGTCGGTCACGTGCAGCGGCGACCACTCGCCGGCGCCGTCTCTCTCCTCCTCCTCCTCCGGGAGGCTCAACAGGTGGGCCCGGCGCCGGAGAGTCGCGGCCAAATGCCGGACCCTCGGTGGCGAATTCACGACGACGACGTCGGCGGGGCTGATTCCTTCGCTGTGTGGATCGAAGTTTCAGGGTCTGATGAGCTCTTGCTTAGCGTTCGAGCCCTGTAATGAGTACTACAACTCCAATGGACTTTCCTCCTTGGGCTGCCATGGATTCTCGGCGCTCTTCAGATCCAAGCAGCCTGGCTTCTCCAATCGCAGGCAGAGGCGGATTAATCGAGCTAACCATTCTGGTAAATTTAATTCCTTTTTTTTTCCTCTTTTTTTTTTTTTTTTTTGTTTGTTTATGGGATTTTCTGCAGGTAATCTTTTTCAACTGTTATGAGTTTTTTTTTTCCAGTTTTTTGTTTGTCCTTTTGTTTGTGGGTTCTCTGACATTTGAGAGTTTTCAGGCTGTTTGTTTCTGGGTTTTTATTACAGAGTCAATTATATTATATTGAAGCTGCATTTACACCAGACCACCCCCCCCCCCCAAAAAAAAAAAAAAAAAAAAAATTGGTATGATACGTGGTCTGCAACTTGACTCCATTTGGTTTTGCATAGAGAAAGGGTGAAACTGTAAGAATTTTTTGCGAAGTGGAATATTCTAGAAAGAAATCCGAATACAACAGCCCTTGGCCTAGTGAAAATCGTATTTCAATTTTTAATGCATTTGGGAACATTGAAACATTTACTTGGATTATTTGTTTATTTATTTTTGTCTGTTATAGGAAAAAATATTCTCAGGAATCCAAATTTTTGATTGACGAGAACAGGGGATTGTATATTTTTGTCAGAATTGTAAATACATACATACATACATACATATATATATATATATATACAACATTTCAAATGAAATGACCATTATTTTTTTTCATGTTGTAATGATGCAGTACGAATTAAGCTGGATTCATTAATAATCTAATCAAGCTTTGTTGACAACTACTGTGGTTTGCTTGACATGCTGATGTTTTTTATTGCCTTAAGATGATCATTGTAACTAACTAGTGAGTACTTAGAAGCTGACACGTTTGCTTGTCTCTGTTTTTTCTTTCTCGCCCTCCGGTTTCAGGGGAGACCGTTGCTGTAGCTGTGCAACCTGCCGGGGAAGTGACGAAGAAGAAGAAACCATTGATGAAGCAGAGGCGAGTAGTTGTGACTGGGATGGGTGTGGTGACGCCGCTCGGGCATGATGCAGATGTCTTCTACAATAACTTGCTTGAGGGTGTCAGTGGCATAAGTGAGATAGAGACTTTTGATTGTGCCCAGTTCCCGACGGTAAATTGCACCATGCACATATTTTTCTTTAGTTAGTGCTTGCTTTGCTCTATGATTTGTTCTGATACTGTTTTGTTTTCTTCAGAGAATTGCAGGAGAGATCAAGTCTTTCTCGACGGATGGGTGGGTTGCGCCGAAGCTATCTAAGAGGATGGATAAATTCATGCTCTACATGCTTACTGCTGGCAAGAAAGCCTTGGCTGATGGTGGAATTACAGAGGATGTAATGAACGAATTAGATAGAACTAAATGCGGGGTTTTGATTGGCTCAGCTATGGGTGGCATGAAGGTAACTTGATCAACTCTGACGTTTTACGATAACACAATGAAAATGAAGAATTAGATTGAGTCAATAACGGTATCTGCTGTTTAATCTCTAAACTGATGTGCAACAAGAGAATCGTTTAATCTGCAAGACCATTTCCGGTATGCTGTCTGTTGGTTTGAAAATATTTGAAAATGTGCAATCCAAAAAAATAATCACCATTTTGGCACCAATTTCAGTATTGAATTTTGCTTGTGAGATGAGACATATTTCTCTGTTTTAATTAAAACAGGACCATCTAAGAAACTATCTTCGAAAAGTAAAACTCTGACAATATTAAGGCCCACTCTGAGCCTACTTACCTGCAAAAAGGACGAGGATGCAGTTTCTTCCTTTTTAATTTGCCAAACTGATCTACTGTTTGATTCATTTTGTGTGTGCGCGTGTGTGTTTTGAACAGGTTTTCAATGATGCTATTGAAGCTTTGAGGATTTCATATAGGAAAATGAATCCTTTCTGCGTGCCTTTTGCAACTACAAATATGGGCTCTGCCATGCTTGCAATGGATCTGGTCAGCTTAAACTTTGACATTGCTGCGTTATCTTGCTATATGGGTATCAAAATTTTATACTTGGATTAAATTGCAGTCTTGTACTCATTAAATTGCAGGGGTGGATGGGCCCAAATTATTCGATCTCTACTGCTTGTGCTACAAGCAACTTCTGTATTATGAATGCAGCAAACCACATCCTTAGAGGTGAAGCTGTAAGTTTTTCGCTTTCACTCTAGTTTTATCGAAAACCATCATAAGGTTGTGTCCCATATCTTTGCTGAAATTTTGATTCATACAAGTTTATGAAGTACTTTGTTTGAGTACAGAAGATAAAATTTTCAAAATTTCATGCAGAACGTGATGCTCTGTGGTGGCTCAGATGCAGCAATTATACCTATTGGTAACTTCTTCGTTCTTTCCCTTGCATTGCATTTGGATTGGCTCAATTAAAGCATGGTACACCAAACAAATGGAACTTCCTATTATTGTTATTATGTTCACTTTTTAATAATAATAACTGGTGCAGGCTTGGGTGGCTTCGTGGCTTGCCGAGCACTTTCACAGCACAACGAAGATCCAACTAAAGCTTCACGTCCTTGGGACATTGTAATGTTATCAATAACCTTTCTACCTTAGCATTTTCCTTTTTAAATTTTATTTATCATTATTTTTTAGCATTACCCGCAGATAAGAGTTATTGAATGTCTGTTAGTGAGATTAGGACAATTAATATTTAGTATGTAACAAACTTGAAATTTTGGCTTTTTTGGAAAATAAGTTAGTCAAGAGGTATTTTCAGGAATCTAGCTGCAATTATGCAGCGTGACGTCTATCTGTTCTATAAGTTTGTTCGGAAAAACTGACGCCATAGGGTTGTTATGACGTTTATTTTGAAAAAGAAATTATAAAGCAGTACTAATGAATCTTGACATCTGAGTTTCCTCAGTTGATATACCTTTTTTCAATTTGCAGAAAACTATGCTAATTGGGGACAGAAATGCTTGTACTGATTTTTCTTTTTACTTTTTCTTTGTTCCTCATGATATTTGTGGCTTGTTGTTGAACAGAACCGTGATGGATTCGTTATGGGGGAAGGAGCTGGGGTTCTGCTTCTAGAGGAATTAGAGCATGCCAAGGTACTTTCAGTTCAACAGAATAAACACATGTCAATGGTCGGTAATCTGACCTCGAGTACATACCCATCCTGTGGAATTTTTTTTCTTGCTGGATTGTTAACATCCATTTATGGTGGAATGTTGGTTGATTTTGATTGGGATCGTTTGTTATATTTTATTCAGTTGCTGCTACATCTATTGGTCTCATGATTACCTTTTCCTATAATTTTATGTCTTTGGAGTCATGCATGGTTTCTGATTTTGCAGAAGAGAGGTGCAACTATCTATGCAGAATTTCTTGGTGGAAGCTTCACATGTGATGCTTATCACATGACTGAGCCACATCCTGATGGTAATTAATTTGCTGTCTTCAAAAATTACCACTCTCTTTCGTGATGAATTTTTAGCGTACATATGTGTGCGGAAAGACACCTTATAATATATTGTCATGATAAATTTCATGGTGTTTCTAGAGGAAACAACTTGCTGGAGATCCCACTTCTTTACTTGTTTGCCATGTATCTGATAAACATGACAATCTTATGGTAATGTTCTCTACTTTTCATGTTAGGTGCTGGTGTTAAACTCTGCATAGAGAAGGCTTTAGCTCAAGCTGGGGTGTCTAAGGACGACGTAAATTACATCAATGCACATGCTACGTCCACACCAGCTGGAGACATTAAAGAGTATAAAGCTTTAGTTCATTGTTTTGGCCAGAATCCTGAGGTAATTCACTGCAATGGCAAAAATCTACTGTCTTTGATTTTCCAACACGACCATAAATGAATCTCTACCTTTTGTAGTTACGGTTAAACTCGACAAAGTCCATGATCGGTCATCTTCTTGGAGCAGCTGGTGCTGTGGAAGCTGTTGCGACAGTGCAGGTATTATTTAGTTATTAATGTTAACTAGGAAAAATGATGGTTTTTAACTGTTGATTCTCTAGTTGGACAAATGCAAGGTCAATTTTGCATTTGGTTGTGGAATGCCTGACATGTTTAATTTCTGTTTCTTCTTACAGGCAATACGAACAGGATGGGTTCATCCAAATATCAACTTGGAAAATCCGGATGACGGCGTGGTATGTGGCTTTATACAGCTTTTGTTCCAATGTGATGTTTGCTATATGCTACTTTGTTCACCGGCACTAAACAAAAATTTGGCAAAGTTTAGAAATTTACTCTGCATGCATTATTTTTTTAATTTAAATTTTATTGGCAAAGTTATATAAAAGTTAGAGGACATGACTTGCCAAAAAATAGAAATATGCGGAATGTTGCTTTGGGAGTATCTAATTCTTCCAGCGTTACAGGACAAGAGTCTGCTTGTGGGTTTGACAAAAGAGAGACTGAAAGTTAAAGTGGCGCTGTCAAATTCGTTTGGTTTTGGTGGCCACAACTCCTCAATCCTGTTTTCCCCTTACCAATGAAACAGGCAATGGGCTACTCCTACCTCGATGTAACGACGCTGAAGGTAAATATGCTTTTAACTCTCCCAACTTTCCTTTGGTAAAGGAACTTGATTGATTTGTCAAATACGAGAAAAAAAAAGAGAGAGAAAAACACCAAAACTACGGAGTGGAAGAGGCTTCTTTACTAGTAACTAGTAAGCTGCATGTTCTTGATTTTAATTTTCAATTTCCGAAATCGTAGGCATGAGGGAAATCGTAGGCATGAGAGCAATAAGAGGTAAAAGATTTTCGGCTTTTTGCCGACAAGTGGATTTTGATGGTAGCTTGACTATGTGTTTGCAGTTGCTAGGGAAATCTTAAGACGCCTTTGTATTGGGTCTCGTCTTTGGTTCGGAGAGAGCATACTGGCATGCAAATCGATGTTGGTTGGTCCGATGATCAATAGGTAAAAAGTATCGAAAGACAACCCTCCTTCCGGATGAAAATGAGAAAAAGAAAAACATTCAGAGCTCCACACAAATGCTTTTATCAATTGGACACTCTGTTTTAACTTCCTATTGTTGTCTGGAAAAGTTTCCTATTTTCATAAAAGTAGCCACACAAAGGCTCTTTTAGATCTAATCCATATTAGCCTACTATTTATGGGACCTGTTAATACAATTCTGGTTTTTTTAATTTTTGGTTTCTGTTTTCACACACAGTAGACAGGCTGATCATATTGACATCAATTTTGCTCGAAAGGATTGAGAAAAAAAAAAAAAAAAAAAAAAAAAGAAAGAAAGAAAGAAAGATTTTCCTCTTTCAACATTTTCCTCGTCAAGTTGCCTTAAATGCTCTTAAAAAGACGAACCCTCTATTTTCTTCCACGTCTTTATTTCATTTGGTTCTTTTCTTGCAAATAACTAGATGGGATTTTTTTTTTCTTACACTAGCCAAAACTTGCAGAGTGAGGGCTTTCACCCTCGGTGATTTTTTATTTTACTTTTTAAAATTTTTCACTTTTCTTATTGTCCTATTTAAAATTGATTATCACTATGAAAGTCAGTCACCTTGGAAACACGCTCTTATTGAAACAATATATTGACTCCGTTGTTGATTATCAATAAAACTTGTACGTCTAATCAATTTAACAGTCTGTTCATAGGGAAAAATTAATTTAAATGGCTAAAACCTTAATAATTAAACCCACCAATAGTAGAAATTCTCAAAAGAATAAATCCTCTAAAATGGCTAAAATTAATATTTTCATTAGTAAATGCTAGGGACTTCAAAGTTGGTACTTAAAATGGTTAAAATGGTTAAAACCTTATATGGTACTTAAAATGGTTAAAATGGCTAAAACCTTAATATATAAGTCGATATTTAAAAGTTGAGATTAGAATTAATATTCATAATATTTATTTATATATATATATATGCACACATATTCGAGGGAACGAGAACTTGTATAGGAATTTTTTCCCCCCAAAAGCTGTTGTGTACTAATTCCAAAAAGTCATTCTGCGCACAAACCGCAAATTTCATAGCATGTTACCGCATTATAATTACATGCTAACCGAAGAAGAACGGAAAAAATTTATATATATATATATATATTTATATAAACACCCATTTGATGCACCACTGTCAAAAATTGGAATACTCACTCCGTACTCTCAGTACTAATCAAATCAAAAAATTAAAAAGGGAATTAAGATTACAAACAACAAAAAGGACTCACTCCCAACTATATGATAAGACGCACTCTGAGCCATATCTATCGGCTTTTCTTCCTGTTGGTTTTCTTGTGGCTCCTTTTAAACTTCGAGCCCCCAGCAGCGAGAAAGCCTGAAGCACTCTTACCTTCAAGCTTCTTTGTCATATTTACCACACTGGCCATCCCCTTCTTTGCAGCCGCCCGATGCTCTGGTCTACGACTCATCATCTTGCGATCGAGTGGCCAATATGCATATGGTTCAAGCTTGTCCTTCTTCCTCACGTCACCACTGGCCTTCTTGTTAACGTACTCGCTGCCCGTGTAAGCCCACCCAGAATCTGATGTTTTTTGCCGCTTCTGAGTTTTCTTGGACTTCGTGGACAGATTAGTACCAGCTTCACTCATTGTATCCAACTCGGGGTGTAACTGTTTTTCCATCTTCATCTTTCCTTCTTCGGTTATTATCAGTCGCCCCTCTGAGTCAAACTCTGGCTCATTGTCTGATGTGTTTTTACGTTTTAAGTTCACTGATCGGAGTGCTGATCTTGTTCTTTGTCGATCAAGCAGGTCAAGTGGTTCTTCATCTTCTACTTGGTCAAACAAGTGTTCGGGCAAGTTCTTGGCCACTCTAGTCCTGGACCTCATGAAGTAAAATTATCGTGCATTAAGTCGAGCGTTAACAAGCAGCAAAATATTCTATTAACAAAACAATGACATTATCCTTTGCCGTAACCAACCGAAATAATAAAATTGTATACAGCAAAGATTAAAAACGCTGAAACACAACTAACCGCAACGAAGATGCTTTTGATTTTAACTGTGAGGAAGCCTTGCCCCGCCTGCTGCCAGTAACGGTCTGGGTGTCCATGTAGTCTTCATCACTGTACTCTGTTTCTTCATCACCAAAATCAGAAAATATCTTTGTATGGTTCCATCTGCTTAGCCTGGAAAGAAAAAATCAATGTAAGTGAAGCTGGACTAATAAATATTAACATAAGCGAAGCTGAACTAATCTCCAAATGACACAAGAGACGACCATTAGACTGGTTAATCATAAAATAAGCCTCTAAACAAAATTCCATCGCTTTCCTGGGATGCGAACTTTCAAAGTTCAGAAACGTTTCTCTATGTCACTAGTGTGAGAAACTCAAAAAATAGAAGTAAGCTTTTAGGCTTGTGTCCCAGAACAAGTCCACAACAACAATTTTCACTATTTAGCTAGTTTTAGAGAATGAAAAATGCATTTAACTACTTCTATAGTTCACCACTACCAAGGAGACCGTTCTTTTTTCCTTTTTCTTCTTCTTCTTCTTCTTCTTCTTCTTTTTTGGGTGGAAAAGGAGAATGGTTCTTAGATTTTCTTCATATTCTTCTTTGCATTCCAACAGCGAGAGTCAGAAAATCCTACCCTTCACAGAATACTTCCCTTCCCTGGTATTTAATCCAAGCACTCTTTTTTTGGTCAGAGGAAAGGTGGTACCGTGATAGGTTTGACCACAATTGCTCTTCGAGAGTTGAAAACCAAGGAACGTTTCGAGAAAGCTGTGTGTACCATGCACTTCATAACAAGGCAGAAACCCTAATTCAAGGTTTTTAACAGGGAATGGTAGTGGTGGCTTTAGTGGAAACTTGGTCCTTACCTGGATGTAGTAGCTCTTGAAACTTGAGATTTAGCTTCCTCAGATGGAGCAGCCAGTTTCCTCTCTTTCCGTTCCTTGATCTGCACTCGAGCAATAATAAGTAATAAGAAGCATTAGCCTCTTCACGAATATCTTTCACAAAAGCGCCCATATGAAATCTCATCCTAACATTATGCATTTAAACATACCTTTCGGATATTGGTAAGGAGTTTCATGTGCTCTTCGGGCATCACAGCCTTAACAGCATCCAGTCCACATTTTTTGACAAGCATTTCCAGTAGAAGCTTAATCTAGAAAAATTTAAAATCGACCAAAAAGGCTCAATCCTCAAGAATTTGAACCATGAGGGCAGTAAAACACAACCAGACGTCACCAAGAACATTCTGAATAAAAGCCAACCTTAGCTTTGAAGTGCGATTTGGTATCATCTTGCCACATCAGCAAGCCTTCGACCATGCTCCTCAAATGTAATTGTAGGCCATCAGCTTTTGATTTGGCCACTAGTACCTTCAGTAAACCTAAATTAGCCTGCATTAAAAAGAAATGAAGAGATATTTAGTTGATGAATTACAAATAATGAATAAATGAAGAGAAAGATCAACAAGCATAATGATTATGATTCTATTCCATCTAACTAAAATGTGATTGAAACGCTAATCAGGAAGAAAATGAACAAACTTTGACAATTTCTCTGTTCTTTCTCTGAAGTAGTAGAAATGTGGATGGAAGCAAATTGCAAGCAGTTGAAACAAGATCAGTGAACTCATAAACCAAACGAGCCAAGCCTTTCACTGCGGCACTGATCATATGAGGAGTTTCACCAGCCAGCCCTCCAGCTACCTGTGACCATGAAATTACTATATTGTATTAAAAGCGATTTCGGGATCAGTACGGTATCGTTACCTAAAGGTGAGACTGCACGATATATATTTCAATACAGTAAAAAGATTCAAAAGCAGTACCATGTTAAAAAATTGATACAAGTTTTCCCTTTTTCCTCCTTTCTCCTCATCTCCACAAGCATGACCAATTTCGACAATAATTTCATAAGCTCTGTTTCTCGTTTTCTTATTAGCCTGCAAAAGTAATTCAGCTTTTCAATACGTACAGCAATTGTAGAAAGTAAGAAACAAACAAGTTCTGGGAGTGAAATTATTACCTCTTTAAGTGCAAGTATTATTTCCGTCAGGAAAGAACTTATGATGTCCTGCCTTCGCTGCTCAATATTAACCTAAAGACAGATAATAAATCAGGCATAGCATACATACTTATCAAATGGGAACCTAAATCAACACATTAGTTAACAATTTCATGTTGTAAAACTGCATCTTAAGTTATAAAAAAGAAAAAAAAAAGTTGAAATTTACCTTGGAAACATGAACTATTAGGAAGTACAAACAATCAAGCCTGTGTCTTTTCGCAGAAAAATGGCATGAAAGGCAGCACTTCAATCATAAGTTGAAGTGATTCATCGAGATTCTTTTCTTCTGAAAGGAACTTATCACTGATCTGAGCACATAAAGAGTCGAACAATATCCATAAGTTAGAAGGGATATTAGTCAATAAATTAAAAATGATTGATAAAAAGAGCTAAATGCGACCAGAATATTGACTAAAAGCAAATGAATGCATCTTTGGTATTCCTCTTGATAAAAAGTGTAAATCTGAATAGAAAAGGAATAATTACAAAAATTTAGCCCTAAACCATGATCCCGAGTAACACTTTGCTGCCGGTTCTTAATACGTACCATGTTCCCCTCGAAAAATGAAAGGTCAACAAAAAATACCCTACATACTATTTCCAACGGAAGAGAAGTGTCATGCAAAGAACGGTTGTTGATGGATATTAGTGCATAATTACTCTTATACCAACCATCCCAATATATATATATATATATTAAAATTTACGTTCATTAATTAATGACAAATAGATAAATAACATTTCATTTTTAAAAGGGAATGGCCGTTACCTTTTGATTATTGGGAACAAACTGTTACACGGGTCATGGTTCAGGGGAAATTTTCGTAATTAATCCAAAAGAAAATGCATCTTGCCATCGATGTACCATTTGACCGACTCATGATATAGAATGTAGCTATTGTACGGACAATGACGCACATTACTGCATATAACTCAAAAGCATTTGCATACCTTGAGAATAAGCGATAATACTTTGTAAGCCTTCTTTTGTAATAAACCTTCACCATCCTGTGGTCATGAATAGTTGAGTTACTGCTGCCTTTTCAATGCAAAATCTTAACAGGATCTCCCTCTATAATACCAAATTAAACCATTAGATGATACAGATATAACTGCAAACCTGTAACAAAGGCTTTATTGCGGTGAATAAAGTGCTGATCTCTTTGGAATTCAAACCAGGTAAGAGTGAAACAGCCAAGTCAAGTAGCTGTCCCCTGCAGTTAATTAAGATACACAAGTTACTTGACACTAACTCAAGGAATAAATTGAACGCCCAAATACGATCATAAGGAACTAGTTGAGAAAACAAAGTGAATCAAATGTACAACACAGTGAAGAACTAGTACAAGATGAGCAAAAAGGAATCCTGATAAAGGGAATGAAAACAACCTTACAACTGAAAGTGAGCTTTCATCAGATGGCTCATCAATTGACATAGCATTAGATTTCTTGGAATTGTCTGTTTCTCTAGCTTTTATTGTGGCATTCAAAAGCTTATTCATCGTCCTTGTAAATAACCTTGATACAACTTGTTTATCTGCTATTGAAGCGAACTCGGCTATAGCAGACTGTAATTGAAATAAATGTAGTTAGTCAAATTCTAAAAAATAAACTGTGATAGTAAATATTTGCGACAAGCTGATTCACTTCTTAAAGATTGCTTTTACACGAAAAAAGTCTGTATGATAAACCTTTCTCATCTATATTCTCAACACACCAAAAATAGTGAGCCAGCTGAGTATTTAAGGAAAATTCCACTACATGATAGTGGCAATATCAAGAACAAGAAAAAATCTGCTGTAAACATTAGTAACAAATTTTTATTAAAAAAATAAAATGAGCGTATCAAATGCATCATCCGATTGGAGTACCTGCAAAGAACCTCCATCATCTTTTCCAGATTTAAGGAAAACAGTTGACAACACAGTCAATAACTCACGAGCCGATTCAGTCAATGCACCCAAGTTAGCTTTTGCAACCTGTGGTGTATAATAAGCCATCACTCGTTGTCTGGCAATACCCACTTCAGAATCATCCAGATCAGATGTATCATTATTACTTTCGCAAATTTTCTTATTCTGTTGAATTAGAATCTGCAAACTGAAGCATATTATTCCACGGATATCAGGCTCTTCACGAAGGGCATTGCATAAATCTTTCTGCAAATCCTTGAAAATTTCAGCAGTATCCAAGGGATAGTTGCAAAATGAAGGTAACAAGGACCACAAAGAGTACACTAGTGAATCCACACTCCTAGAAGCATAAACCCGTCCTTGTTGCTCAAGCTGTCCAAAATCAGAAACTCCATTAAGGATGAACAAATGGACAAACAAATGAGCATTCGCAGGATATAAAAAAAGTTCCATACCTGTTCAGATTTCCTCTTCATCTGTCTAACCATATCCAAAATCTCCATAAAGAAGCTTAAATGGCCACCAATGGTATACTGCTTCAGAATTGGAAAGAGCCAAATGTTCACCTCTGTTAGGTCGTCAGCTTCCAAATTGAAAGGAAGAAGACCCAAGAAAGTTTGAGGTCCCATTGCGCCAAGAGCTGATCCAAGGCACTCATGCAGCTGCATGTTGAAGTATGTCAAAGAAGTTGCAGAGACGAGGGAAAATAACACGTGTCTTACATTGAATCAACAGGATCTTTGACAATGAGATCACTAAATTAAAAAGATACCTGTTTTCTGAAAGGGAAATCTTCATCCGGCAACTTCTGCATATCTGCCAACGTCTTAAGGGTTCCTCTCATTAGATAAGAAGAATCAGGCCCTGCACGAGAAAGTTCGTTGAAGGGTTTATCCATAAATGGGGTTCATAGAAGAACCAAAGCAACAAAAATTGTACTACAATGCTGAAAAAGGCATAAGTACCAGGAACAGCTATACTGTACCTAATTTATCAAACATTGATGAAATAACTTGAAACGAGAGGTCCAAAACAGCAGTGTAGTGATAACCAACTAAGCTCTCCATGGTTGCACACACTTTTTCAATGACGGTCGGGCCAGACTTCCTGGAATCCATATTTAAATTCACCTTTTTAATCTCTTCCACTCCCTCTTTTATCAAGCTTTCATCAAGACAAGCGTGTATCAAACTCTTCAACGTGTTCACAGCTGAATGTATCGCCTCTTCATGTTCAGATGCCAATATATCTGCCACGACATGCATTCCAAAAATTAATTTCCCACACACATTGTTTAATGTACAAGGATTACAACCTAATAGCAATCAGTCCAAAAGTTTGAAAAGAACAGGCCTAAAACTGTGAGACAGACCTTTGAGGGCATTGAACACCACAGGGAGTTTAACCACGCAAAGTTGTCTATTGAGCGAATAAACTTTGACCATTCCGACATCAAGTAACCGAGCAGTGAAGGTCATGGCATCCACAGATGTCTCGTTCGTGCCGACAGAAATTGCTAGTGAGCACAATATATCAAGCAATGTTTCGGATGAAACCACAGCATCTGGCTTAAGGCAGAGCAAAAGCAAACTATCAGTGACACGCCTTGTAACGACGGGTTGGCGCAGCTCAAGCAGAGTCTTGTAGTACTTGAGTATAACCGTTGTATACTTCGTTGACATAAGTGGAAGACAGTCTTTCAAAGCGTCAAGAAAGTGAAGGACCTCCTGGGCTCCCTTGGGTCCTTCATTGCTATCGGGATTTGATCCCCCAGCAAGCAAAAGAAACCTTTCAAATGCGTTTGTTAGCCCTTCACTTGCAGGTCCCACCAAAGACATCTTCTGAAATTTCTCTAAAACGCGACGAAGACACAACTGGGCTTGCCTTCTCACCTGTTCACAACCCAATTTGCAAAAAATTCATATGGCAGCAAACATACACAAAAAGTCAACAAAACAAAACAAAATTCACTAAGAGCTTGTTTGGTACAATAAATTTTTACCTTATCCATCGTATAGGAGGGAAAAACGAAAGAAAGAACAGTGATGAGAGGATCAGTATAAGGATTTCAAGACCTATGGTTGTTTGGTGGGCGGGAAAATAGCAGGAAACAGAGTAAAATTTCAAATCTTTGAAACAACCCAATTTTATGGAATTAGAGGCGAAAAAATAATACCAAACCAAACACAATAACAGAAATTTTCTCCCTTTAATCTCTTCTTTTCTCAAACAAATTCTAAATTCTACATTTTGTCGACTATAATCGTAAGAAGAAAAGGAAATAATCATGAACTACAGAAAAGAAAAAAGAAATCACCTTAGGGCGCGAATCGGTGATAAAGCCTAACAAAATTCCGTACAACTGAGAAACCTCGGACCAATTGGAGGAGTCTCTGACGATGAGAAGATGCGAGATACACTTCAATCCCGAAATCGCGGCACCGGTCGTGGCCGACGACGATTGGAGGACACGAACAGCGAGTCCCGCGACCGAATCCCCCTTTTTCCTCAGGATTGCGGCGGGGATGCTGGGAAGGAGGAGCGAGAGGATGGTGAGGAGAGCCTCGACGACGTGGCCGGCCGGCTCGGGCTCCGACAGGAGGCGGTCGAGGGAGGACCAGGCGGCGCCGAAGTAGGCGACGGGAGTCGACGGCATGCTTTGGTCCTTGAGCTCCTGCGACATGGCGCCGAGGACGACGCAGAGGTGCTGGTGGTCGGCGCGCGTGGAGTCGCCGAACCGGGAGAGGATCGAGTTGCAGAAGTCGCCGTCGTTGGCCGTGTCGTCGAGGTGGCTCGTGAGGCCGTCCTCCATTTCAATGCCGTCCATGGTGAGACTTGACTCAGTAGCCGTTACGCGTTGCAGAGGAGCTAGGGTGTAGCTAGGGTTTATGGACTGGAGAGAAGGGAAGAGGAGCTTACGAAACGGTTCGGATCGTCATGAAAGAAACGGGTTCGGGTTCGGATAGTTTGAAGTGGCGACATACATGGCAAAATTTGGGCTTTGATTTTGGGCCGTAAATAGCCCATTACAAGCAACCCTGTCTGCGTGGCCCATTGCAATTTTCTTTCCCTTTTTTGCTATCTAACTCTTGTATTAATATTATCACACGTTAATTCAATATGTATATTTAATTATAATATTATTATCCAATCAATTAAAAGATTATTTTAATTACACACGTGTCATACTTTTATTAGAGGGGCAGAAATAAGGACCCAAATAAGGGAAGTGTATGCATAATAGACAAGCAAAACAAATAGCGCGCAAAGTGCATGCAGATTAGAAAAAAAAAAAAAAAAAAAACTCACGTGACGGCGACTACTGGAGCTTGGATGAAAGAGCACGTTCACTATTTTAGTTTGGGTCCTTCTTTAAACGTTGGGAGAAATATGTAAATATCATTTTTGTCTCCAAAAATATTTATTTTAAAAATATTTTTCAAAATCTGTCTTGCATATACCTCATTAAAATCTGTCATGTTCTTTGAGATTTTATAAAATTTGTTAGAACTATTTTCAACACTATATTAAAAACACATATTCAAATTTTATTTCCTTTAAATTATAATTTATTTTTGTTCATGCTACATCGGATGACAATTAAAATGTTTTTATTCATATTTTCTTATCAAATAAAAAACTTCAAAATAGCAACCAATATGCAAACCAAATGGAGTCTAAGAACTATCGAGTAATTAGGTAGGGTGGTAATACACTTGTTCTCTCGACTAGAGATTTTAGGTTCAAATCGTCACC
>CM046383.1:8245604-8424282 GCA_025413485.1 Ficus microcarpa | reverse complement strand
AAAAAAAAAAACATTTCTTCCGAAGAGTTTTTTGCGATAGAGTACTGGACTATTTTCTCCTTACTAGTAGTACATGTTTATCAACATCAAATTAATTTTAAATCACACCTAAATAAAAAGGTATACAAAACTGACAGGACCTGATACAAATCCGACAGTTAAAAACAGAGCCCTACCAATAGGGTATCATAGAATTTGCTTTATTACGAGGAGATTTCTGTAAGAGGTATTTAAAGCATATCATTATTTTAATTTGAAATGACAATTGCGTTAACCAGATTGAACGGTTTTAAAATACACTCTGTACGTACGGGCACTTGGAGACCACATTGTCCCTTTCATGTGGCTCACTGACGAGGTTCGAATATGGATCACCAATGGGTTTTGTCCGCGACATTGGCTAGATGTGAACATGAGTGGACAAGAAATTTCAGGCTAAAAATGTGGATTATGGGACCACTTTTTTTGATCCTAAATATAGGAACACCCATTTTCTCTTGGTCCTAAAACATGTGCAACTCTAGAACTAAGAAGAAGTCCAACACAAGGGACTTTATAAGCCCATGTGTAGATTGTAGTGGGTGCTTTATTACCGTTAAGTAGGGAAAGTGGTGTTTTCTTGTTAAGCGACTTGTGTGAGACCACAACCACAAAATGGAGTCCTCCTTTAAAAAAATATGCGTAAATCACTACCTGAAATTGCATCAACCAATAAAAAGATAAAACCTCACCTACAGCCATGTGCACCGGTATAATTTTTTTTGGATAAAACTTGGGATCCCTTGGTAACATTGTTGTGATAAGTTGAATTGAACACAAATAAGCATATCGGGTGTAGTGAACGAAAGTAGTGAACAATCACCATCTCATAGCGCCACTGAGTGTAGTGACCTAACTGTAACGGATTATTGGTGATGATCTATGGTCAAATATTTAAGTAGCAGGTCTTAAAAGTGAAGGTCTCTTCTTCCTAGCCCAGCACCTGATTCAGCATCATGTGACCATGCCCCAACAAATCCTAACCGCTATCATATTCGGTGAGACTGAGGTAATGAGCTCCTTGTTCAAGGGCCTCAAGCTAATATTCTTGGTAGCGTTTGCAAGCCCCTTCGGTGGAAGCACATGAATGACAAAACTACAAAATTTACATGCATTAATTTCTATATTCCCAAATGATAACATACAAGAAAATCAATGACCACACAAGAGACTTGATGGAGAATCAGTCCAACACAACCCAAGACCAATAGGTGAGAACAAATTACACTCCATACAAATCAACAAACAATGTTTGCCAGTTTTAAGTCGTACTTCAACGCCTGTTTAAATCCACTAACTTCATTGTTCATTCCCTATGTTCTGGTGTCTGTGGATGTTGCTCCTCAATTAAACTTTGAACTCTCTGTAGTAAACATTGGATTAGATACATGTCTAAAGTTAAAATAAGTTGAGAAAGAGTCCGAAAGTGACTTTCTACCTTGACAGAAGTTCCAACCTCCTCTAGCTTTTGCAGTAGAATTAGATCCACCGGATGAGAAAACGAATCCTGCCTTGCAGATTTTGATGGAGATACCTGCAGCTGAGAAAGGTAAAAGAACATAAAATATAATCCAAAAGAGAGAAGCGACAATGAGATCAAAAGAGAAATCTTTCAAATTTATCTATTACAAAAAAACCAGATCTCAGTAATGCTAATTCGGGAAACATATGGAGGGCCCGTTTAGGGTGCTAGTTCCGGATGGTATTTTACCATATGGATTTTAAAATCTCAACTCTATATCAAACTCTCTCTCTCTCTTCCATTTTCAAAAAACTCAAAATTTAAAAGTCCATAACTTTCTCATTTTAAGTCGAAATGAGATGATTTTTATGTCAAACTGCTCATATTGACGAAACGAACAAGACAAGATCCATTTTCCATATTTTTTTATCCCAAACACATTTTGAATTTTTGCACTATTTTCTATATCACATAATTTTTTCAAAAGTTTCCCCCCCAAACAAACATTTCCAATTCAACCTTCAAAACAACATCTCCAGATGTCCCCTAAACAGACCCTGAGACTTAGATATAATTTCAAGGGTATGTAAATGACCATACCCTGAAATTTGGGACATCTTCAAGAGCGGAAACTTGTCTAGAGTAAGCCTCATTCTTCATGGTTGAAAGACGCATGAGAACAGCCTGAAAGAAGGGGATCAAGGGAGATGAAGTAAGTAAATAATGTTTTTGAAATTTGAACTCCTAAATGAACATGACTTGATACGTTAAAGTACCTTCCGGAAAGCACTTGGGTTTGCAATTCCCTGGATATGAACATCATCACTCGGTGGCCGTCTTACACCAACATTCTCGATTCTGAGTGAGTAGACTCCGAACAAAGACTGCAAATATCCTGTTTATACAAGGTCATCAAAAGATTAGCAGAACGTAAGGTAGTGACCGACTCCACGCTGAGATGTCACAAGGAAAGAGGTAGGTAGCTTATGTTTTTCATGTTTGGAATCCTAGAATGTTAAAGTTGATAGATAGGGAGGCAGAAAATAATGAAGTTTAGACCCTTTTGCTTATGCGCTTTGTTAGTTTGTGCAAATAATTGGACAAACTTCAAAACTGCTGAAATAAAAGAAACTTTTGACCGTTACTGGGCACAAACTTCCCAGTTCTAATCGTTATTTTTGCATGATATGTTCGACGAACAACCAAGTCGAACTAAATCCAGCATACAACAACAACTAGATCATAATAACAAAATCAAGTGATCAAATGAGACAATTATAACAAACAAGATTTTGTTGCGCCCACAATAGAATGTTAGTACCCAGGTTTCTGGAGGAAAAACAATACGTAAAAACTTTAACAATTTGGTTCAGTCCACAAGAAAACCTTTTACCTTGTTCAATTACTATGTCGGCCACTGATGGTAAGAGAATGTGCTTCTCTTTCTTCAACACACCGAAACATGGAAATGGCACTGGCCTAGTAACCTGAACTACACAAACATCGCATCACTAAGCAGTAACTACATATGAATGATTTGATCAACAAAATCGTTCGTGTATATTGATTTCACGAATTTAGAACAAACTTGAATGGTAATTGAAGATTTACTTTGTAGACAATGGAATTCGGGGTAAGATAGAGGTTTTTCGATCGAATATCCTTGCGCAGTATATATCTCCGAACGGGCAAATAAAGCAGCATAAACAAGCCAATTCCCCAGGCCAACACTAAAAGCAACGAGTAAAGAACCCACTGAGCTGTTTGGTACTTGAGAAAATTGTCTTCCATCTCTTGGAATGACGCTGCATACAAAACTGTATCATCTTCAGCTCCGTTTTCGCCCTGCAAACCAGCTCCCGATAATAGACCCCTCTCTAAGCTGTCAATTTCAACCACCTCATCAAGAGTTCCCATCTAATACCACCACCAAAAAGACAAACCAAAATTTACTATGAATAATTATTCTTTAAAAAATAAATTACAATGAATCAACTGAACAAACTTTTACATTCCCACCAAAAAAAAAAAAAAAAAAAGAACAAAAACAAAATTAACTTTAGAAATAGTTATCAGACAAATAAACAAACTAACTTTCACAACAATAATTCGCCCAAAAAAATTATAAGTTTCTTAATACAAAATGAAATGATAGAAATCTACTTCCTTCCAGGTACGGAAAGAATTTAAATGATTAAACAAGCTTATCTAAACCAAAAAATGGGTAAAGTTCACTTTTTCTGCCCAAATCACGAAATGAAATGAACAGAAATTTCCTAATTTCCAAGTACGGTAAGAATTTAAATGATGAAACAAGCTGATATAAAAGCGAAAAATCGGTAAAGTTCACTAAGATCACTTTCTGTTTCCCAAATTAACAAATGCGAAACCCTAATCGAATCACGGTATTAGAAAACTGACTGAAGACAAAGCTTTTACGAGCAAGGAAAGCTTACAGATTCGATTACTGGCAATAGTGCTTCAGAGGAAATTGTCAGACGCCTTGGTGAAGAAGGTTCACCTAACGGTCATAACCAGAGGAGAATGGCGAGTTGAAAGAGAAGACTGTGCTAACGGGCGCCTATCGGAGTGTGGGGGATGAAATGGGCTGGCCGTCCGGCCGAGGAAGTGGCTTGTCCAGACAAGATGTGAGCCGGAGTGGCCTTTTTGGCGAATGGGCTGGGCTATGACTACATCCTAATCCATTTGGCGTCATTAACATGTCGTTTTTGTTATATATATATATATATATATATATATTTTTTTTTTTTGTTTTTTTGTTTTGCCAAAAGCATGTCTTATTGTTTTGCGTTTAGTACACCGGTTTGAAATAAATTTTTTTATATTGAAGTTGATGAATTTTTTAAAAATTAATTATAATTTTTATTGACTTTTTAAAAAATGACAAAAATTTATATGAAAAACTTATGTCCATACCGATTGGCCAAACGCATATGAGTCCTTTTTTTTTTTTTTTCCAGCTAAAAAGTAAAATAGAAAGGAGAGAAAATAAGAAAAAATGAGTGGTAGACTACATCGGTGAGAGAAATAATAAATGAATGAGATTTTTTTTTCCCTTTTCAATAGTGTTCATGGTACCAACCCTAATCCCAACTTTTTTAATACCAATTTAAGTGTCATATTTTTATTAGTAAATCCAAATAATAGATGTGACAATGGTTAAAATACTTACTAATAAAAAAACGACAACTCATATGCTACATAGGTTACTATTTAAAAATTGAAATTAGAGTTGTGTCCATAATAATTTTCTTTTCTCATATTGTTATAGGATGGCATACCAAATATTAAGGGATTTGATCTAGTGCAATCATGGGATTTGGGTGGGGTGGGGATGCAACAGAATTAGAGGAACAATAAATGGTTTCATTGAATCAAACTTCAAGTTAAATCCATGACTAGGAATGGCAATGGGGCGGGACAGGGCTGCGGAATGCTTCCCCATCCCCTTCCCCACCCCAATAATCATCCCCATTCTCATCCCCATCTCACTTGACTAGAAACAAGACCGAGGATGGGGATTCCCTATTAGAGGGGCTTTTCCCATATCTGTTCCGTCCTCCATTTATTATAAATAGTATTTAAAAATACAATAAAGTTAAAAAAAAAAAACAATAAAGTTTATATGCATCCCCATTCCCGTCCCGTCCCCATCCCCACCCCTTCCCCATCCCAATAAAGTTTAAAAATACAATAAAGTTTATTATATTCATATGCTTCCCCATCCCCTTCCCCACCCCAATAATCATCCCCATTCTCGTCTCCATCTCGCATGACTAGAAACAAGACCGAGGATGGGATTCCCCATCAGAGGGGCTTTTTCTATATCCGTCCCGTTCTCCATTTATTATAAATAGTATTTAAAAATACAATAAAGTTTATATGCAACATAAATTTAGTTCAAAATCAAAAATTTCATAAACAAATTAAATTATATACATATGCAAATAAAATCTTAACCATAAAGTCATTAAATATCTCATCAAAACATTACAATATTTGAAAACTAAATTTTTATAAAACACTTAAACTAAAAAAGCTTGAAAGTTGAAACCATAAAAAATAAACATAAAATTCTTCTCATGTCTATTATTTATAATTTCAATCTTCATTTGGATGCACACACTTTTAAAAATGATTTGTATTATATGTTATATATTTATGAACATATGAAATCATGCACATGTATATTAGAACGGGGACGGGACAGGGATAAGAGTGCATTCCCCATTTCCACCCCACGAATCTTTGGGGATAAAAAACTATCTACACGCCCACTCCGTTCGGAGTGGATCCCCACGAGACCCCGTCCCTTTGGAAGAATATTGCCATTCTTATCCATGACTAAAAAGAAAGAAGTAGGTCCACCTCTTTTATCTTTCAATAGAAGAATGCATTATATAAATAGAAAGACTCGAGTCGCTAGTGCACAAAACGCACAACTAAAATAAATAGAAAGAAATACAACTAACTAGTTTGGGAACTGTTTGAGATGGTATTTTTGACAAATATCAACTTGGGATGTATTAAGTCTGTTAATTAAAAAAAAAAAAAGAAATCATTAAAAAAATTGACAACGACAAAAAAACTTCCCGTCGTTGGAGCGATTAATGACGAAGTAGGTACTGAAAACGACATATATTTTGAGAAAAAACGACAGCAAACTGTTTCGGTGAATAAAATGATGTGTTGTTCGTGGATAAAAATTATGTCCCTCGTGCGCCCTCCCATGCATAGAAGGCATCAGGAGTAAATATTCAAAAACGACATGTCACTAACTGAAATAAACAATAACTGTGCTGAAACGACGTGTAACTTGTTAAAAATAAAAACGAAAACTCTCGAGGATGGACAGTATGTCGTTTTGTAGAATGCAGAGGCAAACTGAGGGCTCTTGAATTTGAACGAAAAACTTTATGTCGTTTTTTGAAATAAATGACAACAACCTTGCAAACAAACGACATATCGCTTTCACTATGAACATTTTTCCTATTCAATTAAAAAAAAAAAAATCTAACGGAAATTCATTATTTCTAACTGCGATAGCAGGATAATGCGAGGGTTGTAATGTTACTTCTAAAACTTTGAAATCACGTAATTTGGTAAATAAATAGATTACTAATTTTCTCGCTTAAAAAAATTATTTCTTTGTTCATTAGTAAAATATATATTCTTATAAATTTATTTCATCAATTCAAAAAAAAAAATTAACAATTTACTTATCACATCTAATAAATTTACATAAAATTCCTATCATTCTTATTCAAGTCAATTAACACAAGGGGAAAACACTTAAATAACATAAATTTAATGATCATTGCACCAACATGGCACAAAAAAGAAATATTAGATTAATACGACGTAAAATTAAATTAAAGTTTATGTTATGTTAATCAAAACTAAGGAGTTTGTGTTATACTGATTAATAGATTAAAAAAATATGATTATTTAGATAATTTTCTCATAGTGTCATGATGACTCAAACACTTTTTTTTAATTAAACAATCTTTCAAAAATTTTATTAGCAAAATGATTTCGGACAACGATCGGTTTTTTAAAAAGTCGTTTCCATGTCAAAATAAATATCGTTAATTTACTAATTTTAATTTTTGATGTTGTTATTTTGCTAATATTCCTTTTTTCTTCTTCACACAAATATGTTATTAGCTAGTTTTCCAATTCTCTTTTGAACATTTCATTTTACTTTCCTTACTTTTTTATAATTAAAAGAAATATTATTCTAAGTATAACCTACCAATAATATCATATCTAATTCTACTTACCATTCGTATTTCTCACCCTCTCCCAAGTCCCAAAAAAAAAAAAAAACGACGAAACAATGGCGCGCCAGCGTCTGAATTTGAAACGACATCGCGTTTCACAAATAGAAAGAAGCGAACCCTTTTCGAGTTTTCGGGCCTAGCGAGGGAACGCAGCAGAAAACTCCGGAGGCAGTAGAAGAAGGAAGCCGTTGAAGGAGGAAGAGGACCAAAACCCAGAGCTCTGCAGCTATGGCGGTCAGGAGAAGCGACAAACCACCCTCCAAAACAGACGACGACACAACAAACAAGACCACCAAAAAAGACATCTTCGCCTCTTGCTCTTTCTCCAGCCTCGGCCTTGACCCCACCTTATGTGACCAGCTCCGAGGTTTCTCTCTCTCTCTCTGTCTTTTTCACTTCGAAAAATCAGTTTAGGACTTCCCATGGCTTTCAAAAATCGACCAAATTCTGAAAAAAAGGAAGCCTTTTGTATTGTATATACAAAATACAAATAAATATTGAGTAATTTATGTCCATAAGCTTCGAATTTGCTAATTTCTGTTTGGATTATTGTTGTGGAAAATAGAAAGAATGGGATTTGAAGTCCCTACGCAAGTACAGGCTCAAGCCATTCCGGTTATTCTCTCCGGTCGTCATGTGTATCCTTGTGTTTCTCTATTACTACTGATATATATATATATATAATTTATTTACCTGTTTGGTATTGAGTTTTTGGTGTTCTTTAATGGGTAAAATTCCAGACTTGTTAATGCCTCTACGGGCTCTGGAAAAACAGTAGCGTATTTAGCTCCAGTTATCCACCATCTGCAGAGCTACAATCCTCGAGTTCAGCGCTCCAGTGGAACTTTTGGTAAGTGGTTTTTTTTTTTTTTGGAATAATGAAATTTTCAACACTTCGTTGTTTGGACTTTGGAGTAATGGGTATCTGTTTTTTTGCCCTTACAATTAGTAAAGAAAAATAAAACACATTTTTCTACAAATGCAAATCGTTAGAATATGACAAGTTTATGATCTTAATTAATATTTGGTCATAGCGTTGGTTCTTGTACCGACGCGGGAGCTATGCTTTCAGGTGCACGAAATTCTGCAGAAGATACTGCACCGGTTTCATTGGATCGTGCCGGGGTATGTAATGGGTGGTGAAAACAGGTCAAAAGAGAAAGCCCGGCTGCGTAAAGGTTAGGATATGCATCAATGTTCATTCCTTGGTTTTCATATTTGGTTGGAGGAAATGTTATGCATTCTAGATATCATGATATGTGATGAAAATTGCTTAATCCGTGGTTCGTTATGTTATGATCTCTATTTTAATGTTTCTCTTTGCATATCCTACACGGCTGACAATTTCGTGGCTCAATATTTTAGTCCTTGTGGGTCCTCTTTTAAGTTTATCAATGTCTCACACATTCATATGTTTCTTGTTTTTTATTTTCTTCAAAAATGTTTATCTGAAATAAAAAAAAATAAAATAAAATCCTAAGTTGTTGATTCGCTTGTGTCAAAATGGATGTTCATTCCCATGCGGTCCTCGTCAGGTATATCCATCCTAGTTGCAACTCCGGGACGACTCTTGGATCATCTAAAGAATACATTGTCATTTGTTCACTCAAATTTACGTTGGATAATATTTGACGAAGCAGATAGGTATGGTATACCACCAAATTTGCTTTCTAGATACCAACAAAAGTTGTTTTATTCGTTCTCATTTTCCTGCAAATTCCTTGGCAGGATTTTGGAATTAGGATTTGGAAAAGAAATAGAGGAAATAATAGACCTTTTGGGTTCAAGGCAACAAGGTTCCATGAGCAAGGACACTGCACTCTCAAAGACACATGAATTTGAGAGGCAGAATTTGCTTTTATCAGCTACCTTAAATGACAAAGTAAATCATCTGGCTAAAATTAGCTTAGAAAATCCAGTTATGATTGGTCTGGATGACAAAAGGAGCCAGTTTACTTCTTCACCTGAACACTCGGGATCTCTTGGATATGACAGGGATGACGCAGATTATCCATTGAAAATAACAGGTCCTTCTGTTGGAGATTATAATCTTCCAACACAACTAAATCAAAGATATGTAAAAGGTTTGTGCCAGTTGAGATTCTGTTTTTATGGAACTTCAATTGATATCATGATGTGCCTGTTCGAATGTTTTATTTTTTATTTTTATTTTTTTGCAGTGCCATGTAATGCACGGCTTTCAGTTCTTCTTTCTATTCTGAAGCATCTTTTTGAGAGAGAAACATCCCAAAAGGTGAATCTGACTGTCTGTCTTGGTCATTGCTCCATATCAAAGTATATTTCACTTAAGTAGTTGTTTAACTCAAGAAAACAGTTATTGTATTAGTATGGTCTACTTATCATCTTATCTAGCTCACTCACATACTTTTACAGATTGTGGTATTCTTTTCAACACGTGATGCGGTAGATTTTCACTACTCATTGTTAAGTGATTTCCAATACTCACCTTACTCGCAACCAGAAGCAGAACTCAAACAGATGTTTCTTAGATGCAAGACTTTCCGTTTACATGGTAGTATGGGGCAGGAGGATAGGAAAACCACCGTTCGGGCCTTCAAAACAGAGAAATTGGCTCTTCTTTTGTCTACTGATGTTGCTGCTAGAGGATTAGACTTCCCAAAAGTTAGATGTATCGTACAGTATGATTCTCCTGGTGAGGCTACTGATTATGTACATAGGTAATATTTCTTTTTCCCACTTTGCTATCTTCTCTCTTGCTTTCCTTGCTTGTGCATTTGTGTTTTTGGCAACACACTTGGCAAAGTTCTGATGACGACCTGGCATTTTCGTTAATTCACGTTATTTCATGTCCTTGATGGCTTGACCTCATATATGCTCTTTTTCCTATTGAGATTCACTAAGGAGAGCTCTACATTGATTAACCATTCTTTGCATCTTCAGTTGGTTTATTACATGGTTTAACAGTGAATGGACTTACTCCTGAGGACTGCTTAGTTTACGATATTTTACTAATGCCCGGAGCTTCTGCTTTGTGCATGGTGCTACCTTATTCTTTGTCTATCAATTGTTCATAGAGCTGCGGTGTCTCTATTGAGATTAGATGCACCACAGAAGCTTAATGTTGGATTTATTCACTATGCAGGGTTGGCAGAACTGCTCGGCTTGGGGAGAAAGGAGATGCGTTTTTGTTTTTACAGCCGGTTGAAATGGATTATTTACATGATTTGGAGAAACATGGCGTCTCACTGACAGAGTACCCCCTCCCCAAAGTGTTAGACAGTTTCCCATTATATGGTGAAAAGCATAATGTCAAGAATAAGAAGTTTATTTCCACAGAGTCACATCCCTGGGTGGTATCTTTGCAAAAGGCACTTGAAGCATATATCACAGCTCGGGTATGATATTTTCATGTTGATCTTCTGCGTTATCTCGAATTTGTCCATTTGGTTGAACTTTTTTCCCTCTGCATTTTATCAATTGGATGGCTTTGTCTTGAACGTTGTTGATCCTAATTGATTCTTTAAAACATCTTTAGTATCGAAAAATAGTTTATTGACTTTTGAATGGTTGGACGAAGCTTTTGTTCTTGACTATATATGTGTCATTGGGAGATTCTGATTCGTAATGATGCAGAATTTTTATTCTTTTGCTTTCGTTAATGTGTTGCTCTTAATATGTTTTCTCAGCCAAATATGAAGCAGCTGGCCCAGAAGGGTTTCTGCTCTTGGGTTCGTGCATACACAGCCCACCGTGGGGAGCTAAAAAACATATTTATGGTGAAGAAACTTCACTTGGGGCACGCTGCGAAAAGCTTTGCATTGAAAGAACAACCATCATTGGTCAGCAAAACGATGCAGAGACAAACGATGAAGCGGAAGAGAGATGAAAAGCAAAAGGGGCAAACAAAGAGGAGGAAGGTTGCCAGAAAAGCTTGATGGAAAATGAATTGGCGAGTCAAAAGAGATACAGATGGTGAACCATCTCATGGCGGGCCATTCTTTCCTATTCGACGTGACAAAACCGCCACTGTCGTTTGTCATCCAAAGCAGACGCAACTTCACCTTTTCCCACAGTAAAAAGGGCAGTCATCGGTAAAATCTCGAGCGAGTGGAGGCTGACGAGGAATCACCTGCCTGGATAATGGCCTTGTGCGTTTCTCATCAATGAGAAATCACCGTTGCATATTTTAAAAGGGTCCTACATTTCTCTTAAAAGTCGATAATCTTTCAAGATAAAGAGAACTTCCATTACTATTTGTGTTACGAAAATTTTCGACGAGCAATGCTACAAATACCAACTTTTTTTTTTCTTACTATCAACACATCATTTGAATTGGAAGTTTTGAATTCTCATTCCGTACGTCTCAACGTGCTTTGTTTTCGAATGGACAGTTTCAGCTAACTGGACCCAAAAATTTATTAAATTAGCTGGATTTTGGGCCACTGGTTCAATGATGCAAGATCAATGTTTTGACGAGCTCGGGATTTCTTCCATAGACGATGGGAACGAGGGACGGGTTGCATTTTGTATCTGATCTAAACCGAGACAAGCGCATGTGCTTGGTGTACAAAGTCCTAAAATTTGTTTAAAAACACAAATAATAATAATAACAATAATATATATATATTTTCAATGGATTAAAAATTAAGAGCACTTGAGGTCCACCTAATATATTGTCTCTTCATGATGTGGCGTGCTAGCAGATTATAGATTGGTCAATAATGAAGGTTCTTGCTGGTTTCTCTGCCAATTATAACAAATCCACCGAATTCGAGAAGATCTGATTTTATACTTGTTCATCTTACATAAAGGAAAAAGAAAAAGCTTTTTTTTTTTTTTTTAATATAGTTTTTTTCTCTCACTCTACACTTGGTGGTTTTTGGCAATGATGGGTGGTTATAGGATGACCCACGAAAAGGATAAAAATGACTTTTTGGCTTAGAGTGATTACCAAGAGGAGGGGCAAAAAAAAAAAAAAAGAAAAAAGAAAAAAACAAAGACAAAAACAAAGACAAAAACAAAAACAAAAAACAAACGTCAATCTACTTTTTCCAAGACTTCTATTATCTTGGTAATTTTGATGAAAATAATGTTACATAAATAAAATAAAATAAAATAAAAAAATGGCGGTAAAGCTTTATTTTTCAATGATAAGATATGTATTAGAAAATATTTGTTACGTGTATTTTAATTTTAGAAACGTATATTATTAAAATGAAAAGGACCTTGTTTAAATTCTTAGTAAAAAATATCTCGTTTTCATTGTAAATGCTTTTATGAAGTGAGCGGAAATAAGTATAGGCAAAAAAAAACGCTCATTCAAACATATCATTTGGTGATACTTGAAGTAGAATTGAAAGATCAACATATTTAGGTTTGAATCTTATAAGGCGCATTGATAGAGCATAGTGGTCCTATAAAATAGTCTCAAAATCAGGTTCAGTCTTAAATTTTTTTCCCCATTGAAGGGGACTCTTTATTGGGTATTTTTATAACAAGATCTGTTACTTTGTATTATTAATATAAACTATTTTTAAATTGTTGGATTAAAGTTCAATAGTCTAATCTAAGTTTCCATCTTAAAAAGCATGCCGTGTGTGAAAAAGGAACTACTCCTTTTATAGATCGAACAATTGAAAATTTAATCTACGACTAATTCAATAGTTCTTACCAATAGGGTAAAATATAAAGTTCTACTAGGGGTGCATTAAAAAACCTCTAAACTGTCCTGCCCATCCTTTTTGTGTCATGTCATCCCGCCAAGCCGCTCACCCCGTCATGTATAATGGGCGGTCTTGGTTTGGGAACCCTTTTACAAAACCAAACCACCCTGCCTACCTTAAACCATCTCACTCACCATGTATTACTTCTTTATCCTATTGTTTGTGTATCGTGATTTTTACTCAATAAATAATGTTTGATATTTGATGATCTCTCTTTTTATTATTATTATTATTATTATTATTTTAAAGTAAGTTAATAAAACTAAACATATTAAAAACATCGCCACAAAATTATCGGTTAAATATTTTTCATATCTTTCTATTAAAACTCAATTATGCCCCAAACCGCTTAAATAGCACCCACTGTCGAACCGTCTCCTCTGTCATGTACAAAGGGTGGTTTCGATTTGAGCTTTTTTCAAATCGACATTTTACAAAACCAAATATTCCAGCTCACAAACCGTCAAATCGCATCTGTGCATCCCTAGTTTCTACCGTAGAAATTTCCATATTTATCGGGTCCTATGCTAACTGTAAGTGTACGATTTTGGAGTCAATGTGGGAAACATTTGAACTATGCAGGCTTAGATTCTTTAAATCGTTTTTACCCCAAACGGTCAGTCATATCAAAATGAATACGTGAATCGTGACCCAATTGAGAGATACATGAACTGATGCTATATGACAGCAAAATCATTGGCTTAGCGATACTGTTTTTTATTTTTATTTATTTATTTATTGTACTTCTTCTTGGGTTGGTTGGCTTGTCTGCCATGGTGAAATTTCTGAACCCAAAACGTTCAAAAGGACAATCGGGCACATGCTCTCAACCAGTCAAACATGTTGTCGTGAAAAAAACCAAAACTCAGAGTTAGACTCACATGGAGAAGGAAAAAGAATGGGAAAAAAAATGCTTTGGGTATCAATGGAGACAGGAGAGAATATAGTGACGGAATCAATCTATTATTTCAGGAGACATATGTTAAAAGATAAAATTTTTGAAATAAGGTCAATGTAAAGTTCTTTAAAAAAAAAATTAACAAAATGAATTATTGAATGCGGAAGTCCCCACTCGGCCATGGGTGACTCTGTCTGAATGACTCTAACCTCGTAGAGATTGGATACTATCATGAGCTCATGTTCTATAATCCACTTTTTATTAGTGTATGATGTTGAACAACATTGAAAGGTGGAAAAAAAAAAAAACAAAACAAAAAAGTGAGACCCACACAAAACATGATCGACGATGCGTTGACGAGTGGAGGGCCTTAGGCACCACGGTGAGGTGGCCATTCCCCCACGTCAGGTGGTTAGCATCCTTTAGTTGGGTTCTCTTTTAGGCCCATTCGTACACCTAATTGCAAGACAAGGTGGGCCCATCTTTATTTACCTCCGGGCCCATCCACTCGTGACTTGGCCCACCTCACGTCCTTCTTGTCTAGCGGAGGAATAAATAAATAATACTTCTTTTTTGACATCCCATTTCAACTTTCTCCTCTTGAATTGAAACTACTCAAACATATATCAGCTTGGTCAATATCAGACTGAAAATTCATTATTGATAGGATTTTGTTTTTCAATCGTTAGATTAGTATGAAAAACTATCTATCATGTTTTTTTTTTTTTTTTTTTTTAATTGATGTGATTTTTTTATATTAAATTTAACGATCAGAAACGTGCATAATTACCGATACGAGACGGGTTAAATTAATGATCCAACATTAGGGCAGAGTCTCTAACTCTACTCTAAGTTATTATGACCAATGATTTGAAGAAACAATGTAAACCGCTCAAAGAGACAAAGGTTTGGTATGAAGTTATTATTTGAAAACTTGACCCAATTAGTTGTATGGTTGCTGTCCACCATTAGTTGTAATGGTGTTAAATCAGACTTTCACATCACCATTTTCATTCATTGCCTCCAACGACCAATGGCGGTTCGCTCCTAGTACTTCTTTGCTAGTCTTCCCTTTGCAAATATAAAATCTTAAAGATTCGTAATTAAACAATAATAAAAAAAAGTGATAGAATTTAGAATATATATATATATAATTTAAAATATATAAAGAGATCATATTAGTCTTCTAGTACAATTGATCAGCAAATTAACGATGATTAAAGTACATTTTAGTGGACCTATAATTAAACGCATGCAGAAGGAAACATAAGTTTAATCATAAGCTTTGGGAGCTAAATGATATATATATATATATATATATAAACATATAAAATTTTTTTTAGTTTTAAATTTGATAGAAGCATTAGCTATATCATCGGAAATTTGATTACCGGTGTTTGTCCATACAAGGTTGCACATGCTGAGCCAACCAATCAATGCTAATACATTATATATCTATTTATACACACATATATATATATATATATAAAATTCAATTCTAATAATTGATGATATACATATAGCCTCGTTGCGGCAACCACTTGTTTAATTGGAGTGGCGAAATGCATGATGATGATGAAATAATGTGTGTTCTATCGGTAGATAGATACAAATGGTTCTGATTAAGATTGCATATACATATACATATATTAATATTTATATTTACATGTATGTGTGTATGTATATATATATACGGGACATTCTTTGATGTTGATATCCATTTATTGCAGTTTGGTTGGTTTCATTTTGCAACCTACTCTTTTTAATGCTTAGAAACATATACATAACGACGAGGCATAAACTACGATATTGACTTGATGAAAACATTGAATTATTAGCTGAAACTCAACTAGGATATTGATAATAATGCAGCAAAAATTATTAAATTGGTCATTAAAGTGTTAATTACGCCAGAAATTTGGGCTTGCGTTTCATTAATTAATTAGTTGAATTATATATATGAAGTATTATTTGGTTTCATCAAAGTAATTACACCAAAAAGTTGGGCTTTTGCTTCTCTAATTAAGTGTTGGCATATACATTTCTATCTTGATTATTAAACTAAAACATATGAGTTGGCTTTCTCTTTTAGGATAATTAAGCAATATTAATATCATATAAGTCCTCAAGATCTGTTCCTTTTCTTTATTTATTTATTTATAATTATTATTATTTTTTTAGACTTGATGCCATGGGCTTTTTTATTATTGATTAATTAGATATTTCCATCAATTGCAGAGGGATTTATTAAAGAATCATATGCGTACTTGATATTTATTATTATTATTATTTTTTATGTCTTTCATTTTTGAAATCTGAATATATTCTCTCCTTGTGTGTCATTCAAATTTATAGATGAATATAGATTACCATCTATCGGTGTCGAGTTTTCAGAAATAATAATAGACTTCATGTCTGACTTGATTAATATATTACTTTTCATGCTTTGAAATATCTTTTCCCTTAAACAAAAAAACTATTGTTTGATTTATAATAACAGCACCAAGATCACATTTAGCTGACAAACTAGACTAATAACTTTGATCATTACCCCAATTAACATATGTATATGTGTCATTATCAACACATTTTTTTTTGTTAAGAATTAGCAAACTAATTCTATATCACCAAGAGTAATAAAAATCGCAGAAAAAAAATAAACAATCACAAAACACTTATTTTTATACATGTAAGTTTCGATTTTTTTTTCCTATCTAATATCTCTAATAACCCTAACGATGGTGACAGTGTCTTTATTTATAAGTAAAAACTAGAACAAATAACATTATAAGTATGAAATCTTTAAAATGTCCTTAATGAATAACTTGTTTATCCCACCCTCCTTCCAATCCCACAACGATTTCACTGCAAAAATCGATCCGCATGTTATCTTTGTGTATAACGCTTCTTTTTAAAATATTAATTACGCTTCGGAACTTTTATTTTACGGATTTGCATGTGTACTTACTGGCCGTACTGATCATCACTTGCTAACACGGATACTTCGGCAATATTCACATACATATATGTACTTTTTTTTAAAAATTAGTTTTATTTTTATTTTTCTTTTTGGGGTATATAAACTTCTTTCCGGTGATTAATGGTTGCGTTAATGATGTCCTTGGCCTGCAAATGCGTCAGAAGAATAATAGCAAATAATTCAACAATTCTCAGAAAAAAAAAGGGCAAAAAAGAAAGAAAGTTAAGAGAGAGAGAGAGAGAGAGAGAGAGAGAGAGGAAATTGATAATAAATTGCAAAACTCCAGTAATAATAACTCCCCACGTGACTGACAATAATAGCCTTCGATATATTTATTATAAATGCATGCAGAGTGGAGCCAAAAGCAAATCGTCAAATTTTCACGACATTTAGGGGGTGTTTGGTGTGTTAGTTTGAGTTGAAATATTTTAGTTGTAATAGTAAATTTTTTTGAATTTTCAGAAAAGACAAAAAATTTTTTAGGAAAAAGACAAAAATTTTTTAGAAAAAAGACAAAAAAAAATTTGAAATGAGATGAAAATGGATGGTTTGCCATCCACCCTCTTATAGACGCACATAAACCATGATAATTCTCTTATACATACGAAAAAAGCATCCAAAATGTATAATTTTTAAACCGTTAAATTTTCACAAAATTTAAATAAAAATTACAAACAATTATATTTTTATCACATTTAAAATCTTTTATCAATACTGATAAAATTTAATATTTAAAAAACATACAGTCTCAAAAAAAAAAAAAACCTACATATCGAAAGTTCCTACATATAAAAACACTATTTACAACTATATATAATATAGTTGTACAGTAATACACTGCGTTATTTTTTTAGGCTTGTCCGCGTTACAATAAATTATCATTATTATATATAGACATAGACATATATAGATATGGGCCAAGCTTCATGGTAGTGTTTTTTTTTTTAATTTTTTTTATTTTTATAATTAATTATTCTGAAAAGGGAAGAAAGGGGAATCAGAGATTTTATAAATGAGGGGGTGTTGAGAATATGGGAGAGAGGGAAGCGTGGAGGTGTGGCAAATGTAGTTGACAAAAGGACCAAATGATGCATTTTTTTAAAGATTACTGATCATATATATATATATATATGTAGATATATATCTGCGTATATATGTACATATTGCTTTGATATATCCTTAATTTTTACAATTTGTGGGGGCAGTACTTTTTAAACGAACCTTCCCCTTCCAACAGTCATTTTGATTCCGTGAATCTCGCTCCTTTGCTTGCTCTTTGGGGCTTTCATGTTTGAGTTTGTACTCAACACATATATCTATATCTATGCATATATCCTATATATCATATATCACATTTGTATGTATATATATTTGCTCTTTCACTGTTTCTGATATAATTAAAAATTTATATATATATGCATGAGATTATCTTATTTTGGCTTGTGTCTGGCTCTGCTGTATGTATTTGACATAATGAATGGCTATAAAGTTAGCTAGAGTGCCGTGACATGCTAAATTTTTTATTAATATTATTGCTTGGCCTTTTCTTTCTTTCTTTCTTTCTTTTTTTTTTTTTTTTGGGTGAGCCTTGGTCTTTTCATATATTCCTAACTTGAAATTACCGTTGCATAGATCATCGAGTATGTTGATCTAGCGGCAAAAAATAATTGTGATGGATAAACAATCAAAGGTTATTGTATTGGGTGTCTCTTTTGATAGTTTTAAATTTAAATTCTTGTTTCATATTAGTATAGTACTCAATTTAGGATGTCCAAGATCATACCGTCACGTATTCTTGCTGTCAGTATATAGAATGATGCACTTCTCATCGAGTGGTATAAGCATCTGCGGAGCCCTTGAAACGGTCAACAGGAGTATGTTAATGATCAACTTCTTTCCAACCTTATTCCTAATTAAAAAAAGAAAAAACTTAAATCGCAGAGAAGTAGTACTTTAGTACTGCTTGTGCTTTATCTGGGCTTTTAAATTTTTTTCCCCCTTACACTTTATAAAGGAAAGACATTTTATTATGAGCGGTCATAGATATATATATATATAATATGCGCAATATTATAAAATGATGGTATTTTTTAAATTAAATTTATATATAAAAAAAAGAGTCATTTATAAATTTTTCTAGCAAAAACTTACTAATCCAACAATAGCATAAGAGGTCTGGGGGTGAGTGGTAAAACCGTAAAAGTAGTCAATTTATGAGATATATAAATATATATATATATATATATTTTCTTGGTTAGCTGTCAGAAAAGGGACAAGGGGGTCTTTGATTAGAAAGAAAACAAGTTCTATTTGAGCAAAGATTGTGAATACACCCAAGTTTAATCCAAGTAATTCAAAAAAAAAAAAAAAAAAAGCCCAATTCTCAAATTAGGCAGCCGTGGGGGTACCTTTCCCAAAGATTCTGATGCTGATATATATACATACATATCTATCATATATGCTCTTGATCTGATCTTCTTTCAAATTATATCTATCTTTTTACTAATATGATGGAAGCATATATTTTTTTTTCAACTTTTAATCAACAATCTCATTTATAAATATTTATATTAAAAATTTACAGTGCGTGTCGTATAATTATTTTCAAATTAATTTAATTATTAAAATAACAATATTTATCAATAAGACAAAAGTATAGTTTCTGCTGTAATTTTTCCTATCTAACCTTGTGTTCCTCATATACATACATATATACACACACGCAATCTCGTATATACCATAACCTTTCCTAACCCTTGTGTTCCTCAAAGGACAATATACATATAGTAGTTGTTCATTTTGCAAAAACTTCCTCAAAACAAAGTAAATTGGGTGTGAAAGGAAACAATTCGGTAAAATAAAAAATCAATCTGTTGTTTCAACGACCAAACTTGTTCAATATCAAGAGGATTGCTTTGATTTGAACAGCTCAAAGAGGAAAAAAAAAATTAAAAAAAAAACGCGTTTGGCTACATCTATATTGATTGCACATATATATATATATATTTATATATATTTCTACATATGGTTTGGAAGGAGTTATAGATCGATCACATTACATTGCTTGCTTCCAAAAAACCAATCTTTATCCTCAAGTTGGAAGACAAGGGAATGGAAGTTGATTGATTTGAACCCCACTATTGTTTATTTATTTTATAAATTTTTTTTTTTTTTTTATAATATAGTGCAATGAAGATGCCCTACTTTGAACATGGCCCCACATGAGAAGGAAATAATAATAATAATAATAATAAAAGAAAGAAAAAGGAAAATTTAATAAAAGTAATCACAAAAAATAATTTTGTGGCTACTCTTTTCTGAGTGGATATAATCCAAATAAACTTTCAGACCCTCCTTTTATAGATATCGTTGAATCACCTGGATGGCGACCTTAGTGGCTCATTTATCAACATCAACTCTCTCTCTCTCTCTCTCTCTCTCTCTCTTTCACTACACAAACCCAAAACTGATGTCTTGCGTGAACCAGCAAACTTAACCAGCCTGTTCTGCACGAAAAACCTGAATTACTGTACTATTATTATACATATGTATATCATGTATACATATATATACAATAATAATCAACCATGAAAATCTAGAGTTACAAAGGTACCTGTAAATATACATATAAACGCACACACATATATACATATATACATACATGCATACATACATATGTATATAAATTTCAATATTAGCGGGATGTATACGGAACCATGCAGGGCTCGTGTTTAACGGTGAGTGGTTCTCTATCAAAGAGATATGCATAATGCATGTCATGTCTTTGTCTCTACTAACATCTCATATATATTGCATTTATAAGAAGTCCATTGGGACTTTCAATTTCTTTCTTTCTTTCTTTCTTTTTAATTTACTTTTTGAGGAATCGTACCACATGTTTGTGAATATATATATATATATATATTTACGTGTGTGTTTGAGGAAAGAAAATCCTATGATGTGGTTAATCAAAAGCTTTCTTTAGTAATAATGACAAAGGACAACCCTGCAAAATGAGTTTGTTCTTCACAACCTTGTCGGTTAATTTTCATTTCAATTTCAATTTTTTTCCTTTTAATTATATTATATTATATATATATATATATATCATAATTAGCAAGAGCCATGTGAGAAAACTTTTTTATAATTAACATGAGGAAGAGAATTTCCCAAGTCTAACGCCAAGGGCAACTGAAATAATATTGATAAAAAAGGAATCATTCGGTTTGTCTGCGTCTCCATGCCTTGATTGAGAACTTCATACATATATGTCTAATATGTTAGATTTGAAACTTTAAAAACAAGAAACATCTATACCATGAAACCCATATATTAAACTTGTATACATTAAACGACGTGTTCTTGTTTTTTTTTTTTTTTTTTTATGTGATGTAGAATTAAGATATCTAATTCTTAAGCAAAGATGTTTAGATATGTACGTTCTTTTATTTGTGCCCATGTTCACACACAATATATATATATATATATATATGTATATATATTTATGTATGTATTCCAATGCATGCATGGTTTCGTTTTATTATTAACATCATAGGACTAAAGCGCTTAGTTACGTCTTGTCTCCTTTTATTTTGGTCTCATGTGCTGTAAATTCATCTCTCAACTTTATGGAATTCATAATATTTCCCATCATGTGTCATTCCCTGTTGTATTCTGAGATAACAGCCCACAAAAATATGTTTGTGTTTTATGTAAAACGAACAAGACCTTACCGTGACACCCCCTACATATATATATATATATAGATATATACACATATATTCTAAATTTGACTTTAATTTCTATTTCCTTTGCTTTAGTTGAGAGACCAATAATCGCATTAATGACTTTTTGTGCACACAAATATATATAGGGGTGACACACTCTAGCTAGCCAGCTAGTCTATAGATGCCCATTATCCACATACCACAACTTCAACACCATATTCTTATTTATAAAAAAAAAAAAAAACTTGAATACTTCTTCCCAATCTTGTCCTAATTGACCTACATATAACAATTACCAATGTATACATGTGAATGTACACAACCAATTTAATACACGAATAATATAAACTTATCGTTAGATTATATATGTAATTATGTGTATTAAATTTTATTAAATGTTAATTTGTATGAATAGGATTGAAAATGTATACACATGCATGATATTCCATCAATATTATTTACACATTTATAAATTAGATAAACAATCTTTTCCCATATTGAAGAGCATATTGTCAGTGCATGAATTTGGTTCTAATTGAGAACAACTGATTTCCACTTCCTAAATAGTTATATAAAGAGAGCACTACTGTTACAATGTTCAGAATAAGTTTAGCATATGTCGCAGTGAACCCAATTTAATATTAAACTAAAAAATTAGTAAGGAAAATATTTAAAGAATATAGGACAATAAATATTATAAAAAAAAAGTTTAAAAAAGTCATAAGTGTCCGTACAAGAAGAGGAAATGGGATAGAGGTAAATGGGAAGGGAATCGATAATAGCCACAAAAGGAGATTAATAAGGCAAAAGTTAAAAAAATAAAAATAAAAATAAAAATAAAAATAAAAACTAAAAAAATATCAGATTCCGGTCGGGTTTGGAGGTTGTTGGCCCGACAAAAGCTGCAGCTTTTCACATGCACGGCTGGGGTTTCTCTTCAATATTTTCTCCTCTCGCTAATTTCTCTTCTTACTATTTGCATGTCTCATATTCTTCTCCTTTCTCAATTATTAAAGCTTCTTTCGAGTGTCTTCTATATCTGCGTGTGTGTGTGTGTGTGTGTATATATATCAATATTTTAATTATTAAATATTCACAAAAACCTTGGGCTCTCTTGACCATGTCTGCGTGCTCTGAGATTTCTGAATCAAAGTAGCACAACATGTTCGAGATCATTCTATTTAGACTATAGATTCAAACTTATAATTCAAAGCAAAGAAAACTTTTAAGTATTTCATTTCTTGAACGGTCTCTAATCTTTTTTTTTTTTAATCTGTCTCCTTTCAAATATATTTTTAGGCCCTATTTGAGATAACATCTGAATATGGTGTTTTGGAAGTTGAGTTAGAAATATATATTTAGGGGAAAACTTTTGAAAAAATTCTGTGATATAGATAATAATGTAAAATTTTGAAACGTGTTCAGGAAAAAAATATTCAAAATGAATATTGTCTTGAACATTTCGTCGTTGTAAGCATTTTGACATTAAAACATCTTATTCTGATTTGAAATAAGAAAGTTACGAACTTTTAAAATTTGAGTTTTTTTAAAATGGAAGAAAGAAAAATTGATTTAGAGTTGAAAATTTAAAATCCAAATGATGAAATGTCATATGGAGATATTACCCCAACCACCCACTTATTTAATCTAGTTCTAATTGTTAAGATCATTGAAAACGGTATTTCCTTATTCTTGTTCTAGGATCCATTATCTTTACCTTGAATCGTAAACTCAGATTTTTGTAATAGAAAATAACATTAAAAAAAATTTAAAAAGTGAGTTTAAAACATGAATTGTCAAACACGAGCTGAATCTTAAAAAAAAGATGAGGTGAGAACATTTGATCAAAATTATTTTCTTGAGATAATTAATGCTACTACAATAAAGAAAAAATAATAAGGTTGAAAACTCTAATATCACTTTCTTACACATCGAAAATTTCGTTGTAGTTTCAGTCCGAATTCCAGTTTTTGAAAGAGGATGAAATACCGTTCTAGCAGCTATAAAGTTTTGTTCAACTAAAATTTCACTTGAAACATCAATATCAAATTATCAATTATTACAAAGTGTAATTTGTACTAAATTTCATGAAAATTTCAAGAAATTTTTGGAGCAATGTCGGTGACATCAGAAATTTCAAAAAATTTCAGCTATTTAAGTACTTTTATCTATTTTTATTCTATTAATGTTTTTGACATAAATAAATGATTTTTGTCCCCTAGTTATATATTTCTTCGGCAAGAATCCAAGCTCTTCCTTAAAAACAAAAGAGAAATAAAGTTTACAAAAAAACAAAAACAATAAGTTAAAATGGCATATACTATATATGCTTGGATCAAGATGGAAGCACAATCTTATTTGAGCCTTAGAAAACTTCTTTTTGTATTGAGATAGTAATATTTATGAAGTTTTTCATATAAAACTTGTTAACTTTAATGTTTATTTTATCCTAAAATCTCATAGATATGTATTAAAATTAAAGCAAATTTCCACAATTTCCTCTCATGTAAAACTTGTTATTCAAGTAACTTGTTGATGTAATCCTAAAATATCGTAAATATGTGGTAAAGTAAAAACTTCTATAATTTTCTTCGTCAGTGTTTTCTTCAAAAATTTATTTTTTTCGGGGTAAAATTGGAGTATATGTATTTTTACTGAGACCAATATTTCATTATTGCTTACTGATAATTGTATTCAGTTCTCATATGTTTATTTTCTATTAATACTTAAAAAATAATTCATATTTGTTGGGATTTTAATTATTAAAAAAATACATATATTGCACAAATTGCGTTAAAAAAAAAACACATACATAAAAACTAAATATATGTAAATGTTACTTTGCTTCAATTTTCAACTTTAAAAACAAATAGAATTACCTTAAAAACCAATTGCACATTTCAACTATTGTCCTGGTAATCTTCTTGTTTTAGCTTAATTTTTGTAACCTCTATCTTTTGTGAATTAATATAAAGAACTATAAATTATATAAAAAGGAATGTAAAGCACAAGTACAACTTTTTTTTTTTGGGGTCAAAATTTAAAGATTTGAGGAGAGAAAGATTAAAGATATATTAACATTAGAATTCAAGTAAAGAGAAATAAGAGAAATATAAAAATGATAATATGAAAACTCAAAAATAAAAATGACAACGTGAAATAGTGATTAATAAATAGGGAATTAATTAGGAACAACATAAGAAAATTCAAAAAATGTAAAGGCTATGATTAAATTTTAAAGAAAGTATATATTGAGCCAGAGAAACCCATAGAGGTAATATAATGAAATTTCTAAAATGTTTTGGTTGTTTTCTTTGATCTTGAAATAAGTGAGTGAGGGCACGTGACCGTATTGAATTTAGATGGATTCGTCAATATAATAGAAATTAATCATAAACTAATTGGTTATGATATTAATATAAGTAATTGAGAGACTTAAAACAAGGAAAATCTACAAAAACACCTTTTTTTTTTCATCTAGTCAAAATATCATTTTTGGTCCCTCTTTTTATTCAGATGCGTAACAAGCAAATTCATTCGTGTTTGTAAAATATTTCTCAAAATACTTGTTAAATCCCTATCTATATTGATCATGTCGGATAAAAATACTATTACACCTAACTTTATACCTCAATGTTCAATTTATAAGTAGCTATATATAAATACTTGGTTTTGAAATAATGTTGCAATCAGACAACCTCATGGCAAAATTCAAAAAAAAAAAAAAAAAAAAAAAAAAACAACAACAACAAAAACAACAAAAACGATAACCTCGTGAAATTAAAGGGCTTTTACAATATATTTGAGAATTGAAAAGGCACACAATAGACAAAGTGGCAAACCCTCTCTTGCGCACTCAGTGCGTGAATCATAAGATGGAAGTCATCGTCGACGAAAAGGGCACGAGCACCCACCTTTGACAAACTTTTAAGAGATTTTGACCGATTTTCTACAACTCTTTACGATAGTGATCAAGTCATGAATTATTATAAGAGAGGCTAATTATAATAAATATTATCACAATCTAAGCCATTAATTTGTTGATGACAATAAGATCTTCATAAGATTATTTCTTGCTTAATTGCTAATGAAAGTGTTATATTTAACTGGAAGGGAAGGAAAAAAAAAAAAAAAAAAGAGCTTATTGGATGATGTTCTAAGTGTTTGTGATAGGGGCTATATGTAAATTTGTATATATAATATTTGTGAGGGCTGAAAAGAAAAAAAGGAAAGAAAAAGTTTAGGGGCCTTAAGCCCCTCCTTGGCTCCATCCCTACTTCACAATACCTAACCTAATTAAATTCAAAAAACCAGTCAAAATAATCCACCCTATTATTAGTATTCTTCAAAGCCTCCTTTCAAACTATAGCTTTACTTGATCCTTAAAAGAATCTTTGCGACAAGCCTCTTTTCATAGCTCCCAGTACAAATTTTAGGAATTAGGGTTTTCTATCCCTCTCATTTATTACTTTAGTACTATGAGATGAAGGGACAAAGTTGGTGTTTGACAATTGGGGTAATGGAGCCCCTCTTTGAGATTGTCTATATGTGCGTAAGAGCGTCTGTTAGAGTTTGATGACCTGAATTCTGTTTGGCTCGGCCCGAAAAGCTTGTGATGTGTTACATTGCGATGGAGATTTAATCATGATAATTTTTTAAGGCTCTGTGGTGGTAGTAGAGGATTGGGTTGATAGGACCCGACCCGTTTTATGTTTTTGGATTTCGATATCTATATATTTATGATGTAATTTTAGGGTTTTATTATTATGCTCTTTTACTACAGCTGCTCCCTCTTATGCCGATCTTTGATTTAGTGGATTTGCTTCTCCTCTGCCTGTGGTTTTTTCTCATCTACGGTTTTTTTTACACGTAAATCTGTGTGTTCTTATTTTGTAATGTTCTTGTTGCCTATTCTCGTTCATACTTTCGTAACAATACTCTTGCTATTTTCCAAATTATTGATAACATGGTCAACGAAAAATTAGGTACAACATTGTTTTATGATTGATTTTACTAAGACAAGGGATGCGCACTAAAAAGGGCAAAACTGAAATTTTAACTAAACATAAGAAGTGTTCTGAATATTTTTCCTTTTAAACCGGTAACGATTGGTTGTTATTAGGTTATTTCTCGTTTTAATTATCCTTTTGAAAAACGTTATATTAAGGAAAGCCTTTATTGGTATAGCTCTTTATTCACACGTTAAATTGTATATAAAAAGAAAAAGAAATTAAAATCGTCATAAAATGGAGATGATTTGGTATAAAGTTGTAAATTTAACGATGTAAATTGTTAAAATAAAAAATGTCAAACACAAATGGTAATTATGGGATAAGTTTTAACGTGACAATAATGTCAAAATTTCAAATACCTCATAATAAGTGGACGAATTAAGTACTTAAGTTTCATTTCGCCGTAGGTGGATAAAACTAATCAAAACTATACTTTGATCCCACAACATTTTTGTTCAAGAGTATGGCTGTCGAGAATCCATTAATGGGCTTCTGTACGGATTACTCTTTTTTTTTTTTTTTTTTCCAATGACTTGGCTTCCTTAATATTGCAACATGTAAAACTGAATATACATATACATATATAGAAATGTATACTATATATATATATATGTATATATGAGACTGTTACACCATAGTAGCGTTTTTGTATACACCATGTATCTGCCTCTTCGCAGGGATGTACTCAGAAGTCCTAAAAATAACTTCTAGCTTTTCATTAATTACTTGCAAAACAAAATATATAAATATGACTTGTTTCTTTTTATTTTACGTATTTTTTTTTTTGCTGGAAAAAAAAAAAAAAAAAAAAACTTGTGGCCGCTAAGTGCTACTGTATCTTTGTCTCCTGTAATTACTGTCCAACTTTCGGCTTAGAAATTAATCGGGCTAGTGGTCCTGCTCCTTGTATTATTTTGGTCCTCTCTGTAAATGAAAAATATCAAAAGCTCTAGATATATACTAAAAGATTCATTTTCTATACATATATATTAAAGTAAAATTGATTAGTTTTATGATATATCATGAAACAAAAAAATACGCGTTGTTAAGAGCAAACAAAAATATTGATGAAACGGTCATTTCAATCTTACAAAATCTATAAAATTTAGATATTTGATAATTTCTGATATTGATAATAAAACTTTTAATAACATGTTAACATTATTAATATATTAAAGGTTTTATCTACGATCCTTTTGACATGAACATCCTTTCCCATAACATATAAAAATAAGAAAGTGTAAATTGAGCTCACTTCAAATATAACATGAAAAAATTTAAGGGGTATTTGGAAAATCATTTAAACTAAAATTTTCATATCAGATTTTGTCTTTTTCTGAAAAAGTTTTTTGTCTTTTCTGAAAAGTCAACTTAAAATTACCATTGAAATTTAAAATTTCCAACTCAAACTCATTCACCAAATTAACCCTTAGTTATCAAACACTTTTATTATTCATTTTTCAACACCAAAATTACTTTAAATACTTATATATATTATGAGAAAGGACGATAATTAATGCATCGTACATACAAAGATTGCTATCATAAAGTTAAATATTTTATTATTCTTTCAAAAAGAAAACATGAAATACAAAAGGGCAAAAAAAAAAAAAATTTGTTGCAATCAAGTGATGAAAATACATAGAATGTGAATTATCACTTTTTCGTCAAATTATTCTTTTTTGTAATTTTAAAAAGGGGAGGTTGGGGGAAAGAGGGTGCTGTTTTTCTGGGAAGATCATGAGGAACATAATAAGGTAAAGTTGGGAGGTCCCTACAGCTTTTTTGGACGCTCAAAATCAGGATCTTCATATTTTTTCCACATTAATTAATTGTCACACCCACTACCTCACTCAAGTATATAATTAATTTTTAATTATTACTTATAATTAATTTTTATTAAAAAGTGATGATTTTTAGAATTTTAGACCAAAAATATCGTTTAAAAATATTTTTGGCTTAAACTTTAGACGAATATAAATTATAGTTATATTCAAAAGTAGGATTCACCGGATATATTTGTGTGTGACATGTGAAGATCCCCAGCTTTTGCGGCTAGTGGCCTTTTTTTTCTTGCCCTTTGTATAAAAATTCCTTCTTTCCTTTTCATCCCTTTATTTTATCTTCATTGAAATACTTTTTTTAGGGTCAAGAATCAAATAATAATTTAATATAAAGCAATCAAATAATAATTTACACATATACAAAAGAAAAAAAAATGACTTTTTTGAAAAAAAAAAAAAAACATTTTTGGGCTCATTCAAGTTTTACCAGAGAAACAAACAACCACCTTTTCATTCCCAATTCCCACACACCAATCTATGAAAAAAGTTAAGGTTGTCTTTACAATAATTACAAATCAAATCCATTTTTGAAATACTAAATTTGTAGGAAATATATGTATGGTTCACCTTTTGTAGTTAACAAAACTTTAGTACGCACTTAATCACGAAAATTTGAGAATATTTTGGAATATCTGATTTGAAGAAATATTGTAGAAAAAAGAAATTGAATTATGAGTTTAAAATGGAGATTTAAATATTGGGTTAATATTATGGTGATTAAAACAGAATTGGTATTTACAAATCAAATGAATGTTAATTATTTATTAAATGGTACATTAGATGATGTCAATTATTTATTAAACAGTATATCACGTGATTACGAATCGCTTAATAGTTCCTTGTTGATTTAATCTTCAAATAAAAGTATAAGCTTTCTTCTCCGTTTTTAATGGAGATATAATACAAAAATTACAATAAATTGTCATGCGTAGACAACAAAACAAATGTATACTTGTATAATTCTCTTGATTAATATGTACGAACCAACAGATGAATTGCATGACAAGCATGTTGATATAATTTGCATCAAGTTGAAGTATAGCTAAACAAGATTAAAAAAAAAAAAAAAAAAAAAAAACTATTTCTCAATTATAATGTTCTTTAGTTTTTGTTGTTTTGTTTTTTTGGTTTTTCTGCTGATGAAGGTAAATAATTCGCATGAAAAGAGATTTTTCTCAAATTTTTCAAGAACTAAATAGTTCAGACAAGCGTATCTATGTTTAGATCTTATGATTTGTCGTGTTCAACCTTGTAAAGTATAGAACTTTACATGTATATGTATATGTATATGTATACGTAGATGTATATGTATGAACAGTTAAGAATCTTCAATAGCGGTGATTCCCACATCAGCAAGCATAAAAATAGGTTTATCTTTAGCCACAAACAAACAGAGATCAAACTTACATGATAAGAAATATTTCGTACGCCTTAAACTTTTTTAATTTCGTTATATTTCAAGTTTCTATCGTTGTTATAATTAATTATTTTATTTAGTCATAATTAAATTTTTGCACATATCAGTTAAGATATAAAACTTCTGAAAGAAGAAGCAACCTATCACTTTACAACTGCTTGTTTAGAATATGAAAGATATGAACGCATCTCCCATTTTATATGTTATGTTTTATTAAATTTACTTGAACGGAACCTTAATAGAAAAATAAGTTAATAAAACTAAACTTAAACTTAAACTTTACACCACTGTCTAAGAGTAGTCAATGCTATAAATACTCGCTTTCATTTTTCTTTTTTCTTATTAAATAAAGAGTATATGTTTTTTTTTTTTTTTTTTTTTTTTTTTTTTCAAGTGAGTTCGCAGGGTAATTATATGAGACTGGATCAGGTAAGTTTTTTAAGAGGACATACGTTAACTCAGAATTTTAAATCAAACTAGTAGTGTCATAATTAAAAAAACCCATATATATATATATATATTTTCTTTTACTAGTTATCTCTTTGTATTTCTTTTTTTTTTTTTTTTAACATATATCTTTTATTGTTTTTTCTTTGAGATCAGGCAGTACTCCCGATGATTTCGATCCAGAGTATGCTCCTATTCGTCGATTAAATAAATGATTATTGGAAATGAAATAATCCTTTATTGATTTCTTTTTTATTTTGTAAAGTCTCCTTTTCCCAGAAACAGAAAGAAGAATAGAAACCAAAAAAAGATTTTTTTTTTATTCTTTCTTTATACTTTTATCCTTTCCTTTCTATATCTATATTTATATAGATATAGATAGAATTCGTATCATAATTTCTAAATTTCTAAATTTATGTATAATTCTTTTTCATAAGTGAAAAGGATGAGTTATTGATTTCTTTTTAGATATTCGGCACACCATTTTTGCTGGACGTGAATGGTAAGCTCACTTATGGCCATTGGATGAAAAAATGGAGGGAGGTTATAAGAGGGAGAGTGATAAAGACAGAGAGAGAAGCTGGGATACAGCCCAGAGAGAGAGAGAGAGAGTTGTCGGAGAAAGAGTCACCGGAAAAGAGAGAGAGAGAGTTGCAGTTGAAAGCTCTCACCGGAAGAGAGACTTTTCGCTGCCGATGGGCTCTTTTTCTCTCCCTCTCTCTCTCTCTCTTTCTTTGCCCCACCGTTCACGTTCGGCAATTTTGAACTGTCGTATACGTTAGCTTTCCTATAATAATATACCTAAACTTTCAATACATTGCTTTTTAAAAATCTGTATCAAACTCAATTTCCTCTCTCTTAAACACACATAAATTTAGATTTTCAATTTAAATCCAAATTTTTCCGTTCAAATCTACGATCTAAACGAATATTAAATTTGAAGCAATAAGTACAAATCAAGAAACTGAAATAACAAAGTATAATTAAAACTAACAAATACATTAGAATTAAACAATATATAAATTTAATATAATCTAATAAAAATTTAACCGCTAAAACAGAAACTCACTCTAATTATCATTATTAAAATTCTTTTTAGAGTTTTAGGTTCAAGGCATGAAAAGAGAGGCATGCCCATTGATACACATGAGGATGGACACCATCATTATCTCACAAAATGCGAAAAAAGCCCAAATGCGAATTTCAGAGGAATCTGAGGTGAATTTGGACTGAATTTCATGACAAATAAAAATAATAAAAAACAAAAAACAAAAATAATATTATATTATATTTGCCATATTAAAAAAGACCAAATGTAGTGGGAATCTTGTCTGCGTAGAGCATAACAGATTGTTATACATCAAATAATCAAATATTAAATCGCCTGTATTAAACTAAACCTCATTATTTGTTTAATGTTTAATTAATTTTAATAAAAATTCTGTGAAAAAAAAAAAAAAAAAAAGTGACTGCTTCGCTTAGGTTGGGTTTGAGTCGAGTCTATTTCATGTCGGCTTGTACATTCACACGTTAATTATGGAAAATTGAAAAAAATTGTAAGAAAAAGGAAAAAGATAGAAAAAGGTCGTCTGAGCTTCGCAAGTCGACCTCTGATTTCTCGGCGACAAGTCAGTCTCCTCCCTGCTTGATCCCTTCGACAACTCGCTGTTCACGAATCCATAAAACCCAGAAACAAAAATAATACTAATTAACAAAGAAGAATTTCTCTCACTGTGTCTTCATTTTCATTTTTTTTGTTTTTGTTTTTGTTTTTGCCATTTTGGGTTGTCATCTGTACCTCTGGGTTTTCCAAATTTCGGTTCTTCTGGCCCGTCAACAGCTTCTTTCTGATGTGTTTTGGTGTTTTCGGAAGTGGGTTTCGATTGGAAAATGGAATCCACGATGAAAAAGATTCCAATTCACTTTCTTGATGTTGGTTCGAATGTTTCTGTTCAAAAGTTGTGATTTTTCTTTTGGGTTGGTTCTTTTTATATCTTTTTGAGTTGATGGGAAAAGTTCCATTTCTGCAATTTGAAGGAACTGAGAAGTGTAAGCGACTTCTTAGCTGTAGTGGTCGTGAATTCTCGAAGACTAAAGTCGAAGATTCTCGAATTTTGAGTAGAAAAAATAGCTCATGAACAAGTGGTGCTTGAGTTTTTAAGAAATGGGTAGGAGTTAAAAAGGGAAAAAATATATATATCAAAAAAAAGTGTGGAGATTGGGTTGTGTGTATCAGAGTCTGTGAAAATCGTGGTTTTTGTCAGCAATGAAGGTTCCTCCAAATGGGTTTTTGGCAACTTCTGGAGAAGGTGAGAGGATTTCTCGGACTTTACTGTTTGATTTCTTTGAGTCTTCGTCCCAAGTCTTTGACATTTTGATTCCAACTTGTTATGATAGTTTGATTGAGAAAATATTCCCGGTCTCACTTCCCTAATGATTTCTAGTGTTTTTTTCTCTCTGACTCTCTCTCCTATCGGTTTTTTTTTTTTTTTTTTTTTTCATTTTTTTTGGGGGCTGGTTTAATATTTTCTGTTATTGCTGAATTTAGATTTATCTGATTTGTGTATCATTTTTTTGTGTATACTGGTCACAATTCTCCGCAGAAATCTAGTTCTTCTGTTCATTAGTGTCTTGCTGATGTTATATATATATATGTATGTATATATATATATGTTTATATCCAGTTTTATATGTACGTGTGTGTGTGTGTATATATGTCCTTATAATACATGATAACTGCAGAAAATTTTCTGCTCGACGTGGTAGCTCTTTATCTTTCTTCATTTCCATTCTTCCCTTTGCTCTCTCTCTGTTCCAGAAGGTGGTTTTTTATTTTTATTTTTATTTTTTTTGGGGCTCAATCATGTTTTCTTTTCTCTTTGTTGCAACTTGTTTGAAACTTTATGAGGTAATATTCTAAATGGTAAAACAATTACTTAGGTAAAATTGGGGACTTGTAGATTGAGATGGTGTGTTAATTTCCAATTTCTTGTGTTTTCATTTGCTAATAATCGTGTCGTACACATCGAGAACACCAGATTAGCAAATGGAGACTTGACATCAATTATTGTGTATTGACATGAAAGATAACATTTGGTTTTGGAAACAGGAGAGAGGAAGAACATTAATTCGGAGTTATGGCATGCCTGTGCCGGTCCGCTGGTTTCTTTGCCTCCAGTTGGAACCCTTGTGGTTTACTTCCCTCAAGGGCACAGCGAACAAGTATGTTGTTTCTTCTAGGACCTAAGCAGGCTTATTTTCTTGATGCTTGTTTTCCAATAGACTTTCTTTTCTCTTCTTTTTTATTTTTGTGGTAAAATCTTGCAGGTTGCGGCTTCAATGCAGAAGGAGGCTGATTTCGTACCTAACTACCCCAACCTTCCTTCAAAGCTGATTTGCATGCTTCACAATGTCACATTGCATGTACGGGAGTTCTGCACACCAATTTTTAGCTTTTATTCTTATGAAGAGAAAGTGTTATCTTGTTGACTGAACTGTTATTGACTCGAGGAACAAAGAAGCGAAATGAACTATTATTGATCTATACCAGTAGATTATCTTTGCACCAACATTTTAGGATGCCAATATCAATCTGTTCAATTTAGCCAGCCTTTTTCTTTTCGCTGTGTTCAGTCAATATCTGTGGATTAATGCTTTGTGGGCTCTCCCACCCGTGGGAAGTTTAACGGCTAGTGGTCATGGACGTCATTGAAAGACATTGAATGAATATAACAATTTTTTGAGGTGGATTACTTATTCATTTATGTGAATGCGTTTTTGTGAAACAGGCGGATCCAGAGACAGATGAGGTTTATGCACAAATGACACTCCAGCCAGTAAATAAAGTAGGTTAGCCATTCATTTTAATAATTAAGCAATGCATGGCTCAGAACACTCTCTTTTTCACATGTAGTCATGTGGTCTTACAGAGTATCTAAAATACTCTTTTTACAGCATGACAGGGATGCGTTACTAGCATCTGACATGGGCCTCAAGCAAAACAAGCAACCTTCTGAGTTCTTCTGCAAAACGCTTACGGCAAGTGATACGAGTACTCATGGTGGATTTTCCGTACCTCGACGTGCAGCTGAGAAGATCTTTCCACCTCTGGTGTGTCCAATAATTTAAGTTATTTTATTTCAGACTGATTATATGTAGCTTAATTTGTACAACATTTTCCTCTGGTCACTGAACTGAAATGTTCTGTAGGATTTCTCAATGCAACCTCCTGCTCAGGAACTATGTGCCCGAGATTTGCATGATAATTCATGGACATTCAGGCATATCTATCGCGGTATTTGCACGCTTTGTTGTGTATTTACTTTTTCTTCTTCTTTGTTTAGATTTCGGGAGATGTTATATGGTTTTTCAGCAAAACAAAGAGGAGCATAAATTAGATGTCTCCGAATATGTTGGAGACAATATTAAGTACGGTTATTCGTTTCAGGCCAACCAAAGAGGCATCTGCTAACTACAGGGTGGAGTGTCTTTGTTAGCACCAAACGACTCTTTGCTGGAGATTCTGTTCTTTTTATAAGGTAGGAAGCATTTATCCAATAAAACTTGAATTTATATGTCGACATTATGATTGAAACGTTCTTGTTGTTTATAGAGATGAAAAATCCCAGCTTCTCTTGGGTATAAGACGTGCTACTAGACAACAACCAGCTCTGTCTTCATCAGTAATTTCCAGTGACAGCATGCATATTGGTATTCTTGCCGCTGCAGCTCATGCTGCTGCAAATAACAGCCCATTTACTATATTTTACAACCCCAGGTACCACTGATGATTTTGATGCATTATGGTTATTTCAGTTGGCATATGCCGTGCAGGAAATTTTCTGAGATGAATTTGTTTGATTTTATTAGGGCAAGCCCTTCTGAGTTTGTTATACCCTTGGCAAAGTACAACAAAGCAATGTATACCCAAGTTTCACTCGGCATGCGATTCCGAATGATGTTTGAGACTGAGGAATCTGGAGTACGCAGATACATGGGTACAATCACTGGTATAAGTGATTTGGATCCTCTTCGATGGAAAAATTCACAGTGGAGAAATCTTCAGGTACCTTTAATTCATTTATATCTCTTGATGTTTTAGCGAATTTAATGTTTAGGAAGCTCTAGCAAACAGGCCCTAGATAACTTTTGGTTTTACATATGCTAATGATTCTTTGAAAACCCCGTCCAAGTGCATATCCTACTAAATGAGTTTTGGTACAAAGTTTTTTGGTTAAATTCCATATTATTTTATTGCCCTTCACAATTTTGCTTTTGATAGGTTGGATGGGATGAATCAACAGCTGGTGAACGTCCAAGCAGAGTTTCAATGTGGGAAATTGAACCTGTTGTAACTCCTTTCTATATATGTCCGCCTCCGTTTTTCAGACCCAAGTTTCTCAAACAGCCAGGGATGCCAGGTAAACCAAGTCTCAAAAATTGAGCTAGATTCTGGGAGTTTAATATGTCCAAAGAATAAAAGATATCAGTTTTGCTTACACTGGCGGTAGATTTCCGTTTATAGAATTTATTACCCTTCCAAATTCCAATTTGTCTATTGTAGTGATTTTTGAGAAACGTATTTGCAGATGATGAATCTGAAATAGAGAATGCTTTTAAGAGAGCCATGCCTTGGCTGGGAGACGACTTTGGAATGAAGGATCCTGCAAGCACGATTTTTCCTGGTTTGAGTTTGGTGCAATGGATGAACATGCAACAAAAGTAATCAGTTTTCAGCATCGCATTCGGGATTTTTCCCATCAATGGTTTCTCCAACTGCCATGCACAACAACCTTGGTGCTGATGACCCATCCAAGTTGCTGAATTTTCAATCCCCCGTCATGTCTTCGCCAAGTGCCCAGTTGAATAAGGCAACTCCTCCAAACCAAGTCAATCAAGTCCAACAGCCGAATGTGGTGTGGCCTCAACAACAACAGTTGCATCAATTGTTGCAGAATCCCACAAACCAACAACAGCAGAGTCAGCAGCAGTTATTACAGGCGACTGCACCGAACCAACAATTGCAGAATCACCCTCAACAACAGCAACAGCAGCAGCAGCTGCCACAACAGCGGCCGCAGCAGCAACAGCACCAGGAACCTCCACAGCTGCAGCAGCATCAGCAACCACAACACCAACAGCAACATCAGCAACAACAGCAGATCTGTCAACCTCCTCTAGTAAATAACGGTGTAGTCGCTCCAAATCAGATCCCAAGCCAAAATTTGCAGCAGCCAGTTATGTTTTCCCAGCATCAACAGCAGCAATTAGTTGCAGGGAATACCCAATCCCAGCAAAGTGTACACTCTAGCAAGAATTCCATTCAGTTGACCTCGTTGCCAATGGACTCACAGTTTCAGCAGCAAATGGAGATGCAACCAAGTCTCTTGCAGAAGCAGCAACAACAGCAGCCAGTGCACTTGCAACAAAACCCGCTGCAGTTTTTGCAGCAAAACCTGCCTCAGAGAGCACAACAGCAGCCACAATCACAAACGTTGTCACATCAGGGACTTTCTGAACAACTTCAGTTTCAGATGTTACAAAAATTGCAGCAGCAGCAGCAGCAGCAACATCAATTGCTCAGTCCACCAAGTTCGCTTTTGCAGCCTCAACTGCTGCAGCAACAACAACAAGGAAACCAGCAAAATCAGCAATTACAATCATCGCCTCTCTCGCAACATCAACAACCGCTGAACAGCAACAGCTTCTCGACAGAGAAGCTTCTCAATGTCCACAGCTTCTCAACTTCAGCACTGACACAATCACAACACGTATCCGCTAGCCAACCGCAGAGCCAGCACAAGCCGCTTGTGCCAATCAGAGCCAGCTCTGGTATTACCGACGGAGATGCTCCATCATGTTCGACCTCCACCTTCCACTAACAACTGTCAGATCTCCCCATCAAACCTACTAAACAGAAACCAGCAAGGACCACCCATGTTTGTTGGGGACACAGTTATGGAGCCTCCTAGTAATTTGGTCCAAGACCTTCAGGGAAAGTCTGACATTCGGATCAAACCCGAGGTGCCCACCTCAAAAGGAGCAGACCAGCTTAAATATAAAGGAACCATTACTGATCAGTTGGAAGCATCTTCTTCTGGGACTTCATATCTTGATGCGAGCACAATCCAGCAGAGTTTCCCTCTCCCCACCTTCTGTTTGGATGGTGATGCCCAATCGAATCCTCGGAACAGTCTTCCTTTTGCAGCTACCATTGATGGGTTAGCAACCGACACTATGTTGTCTAGAGGATACGACTCACAGAAAGATCTTCAAAACTTGCTCGCTAATTGTGGTGGTGCTCCAAGAGATATCGAAACTGAGTTGTCCACTGCTGCACTCAGCTCTCCGTCATTTGGGGTGCCAAACATGCCTTTCAAGCCCGGTTGCTCGAGTGATGTTGCTCTCAACGATGCTGGGGTTTTGGGCAATGGACTTTGGGGTAACCAGACTCAACGAATGAGAACATATACAAAGGTATGATGTTGTTTCTCGGCATCTTCTCCTTGTTTGTACCTTTTGAAATTGAATAACGATACATAAGCTTCCTTTTCTCTGCCATCATACTGTTATAGGTTCAAAAGCGTGGCTCTGTGGGAAGGTGTATTGATGTGACCCGCTATAAGGGCTACGACGAGCTCAGGCATGATTTGGCACGCATGTTTGGGATTGAAGGGCAACTAGAAGATCCACAGAGGACTGACTGGAAGCTCGTCTACGTAGACCATGAAAACGACATACTTCTTGTTGGTGACGATCCATGGCAGTAAGTGGAGAATCCACATGTTTCGATAGCAGCAACTTGGCTTTTCTTCTTCTCTAATGATTAATTCTAATAAATTGTTTTCTCGAATTCGCTCTCAGGGAGTTCGTAAGCTGTGTTCAGAGCATAAAGATACTATCATCTGCAGAGGTACAGCAAATGAGCTTGGATGGAGATCTGGGACAGGTCCCAGTTCCAAACCAAGCTTGTAGTGGAACTGACAGTGGAAATGCATGGAGAGGACAGTATGATGATAACTCAGCTGCCTCATTTAACCGTTGAAAAGGATTTATAATACGAACCATTTGTCTTCTCACAGTTTGGCATCTTGCGGTGAAAGACATGGACAAATAGCCCTTCATACTACTTATACACAAGCAGAGGTATTGTTTAGAAGGACGTTCTGAACCTCATCCCGAGCACACAGTACTGGTTCCACCGGCAACAATTCAAGCTCCACTTACTGCATCGGTAACAAGTCGGTGGACTTTACTGAGTGCAAACCTGTGCGAACGGAAAAAAGGGTGGGACTTTTGCCAGATGCATGGCGGAAGGTGGCAGATGTACAATATAAATCCTTTTTAACTTATTATTTTTTTCCTCCTTGGACTGATATGAACAACCCCTTTTATCTGTAAATGCTGTGATAGAAAACAATCACGGGTCTAAAATATATGTAGTAAAATTTAGGAACTACTCTTTTGTGATATATATGGCACTTTTTTCTTTGCCATCTCTTGGACGTTTCAACTTTGATCACTTCCAAGTCCTTTCCCAATCGGACTAAATTCTGAATACAGATTAGCTTTGATTAGCTTTGTTGTAACAGTGCATTTGTTAATGTGACTTTAACAATCGCATCTTCTCGTTCAGTTTAGTAGAGAATGAACCAATCACATTATCTGTCTTATAACCATTTCCGAATTGTGATACTTGAAGTGTGAAAACCTGAACCTTATTTAGATTTTGATGGACAATATAAATCTTCTTTCGTTATTCTCGTCGTTACGATTAGGGGGGCGAAAAAAAAGAACTTCTATTGAGTTTTGTTAAAATCAAACAAAGAGAAAAAGGAGAGGTCTAATTTTGAATTGAAATAAGCAAATCCATTTGGTTTAAAAAGTTATAGACTTCTAGTACTCCCAGGAGGCACAAAATGTTATTCCAAAAAGGTTCTATATTTCTGCTACATTTGAAACAAAACAAAGAGAAAAAGGAGAGGTGGACTTGTAGTTGAGTTGGGTTACCATTCCAGGTTCAAAAATCAACCTTAAAAAGTGAGGTTGGAGATGGACAACCAAATGAAGCCTAAATATGCAAATCCATTTGGTTTAACAACATGAAACCAAAACTTGGAATGCCATTTGGTAATCTGTTAATTCAAATTAGAAACGGATAGTACTCCCAGGAGGCACAAATGTCTAAAACTCAACAATTATATTCCAAAAAGGTTCTATATTTCTGCTACATTTGAAACAATTTGCCTTGAACAAACTCCGCAACAAAATTCAGAGACAAAAGATTGAGCACTTCCAATCGTGCAACTACGAGAGCACAGCTATGACATCCGAAGCCCTCAAAGCTATGTAGTCCCCATCTTTGCCCTTGAAGTCGTTCCCTGCGTATTTAGAGTACAGGACTGTGTTCCCAGGGTTGATGGATAACGGTTTCCTGTTCCCTACCTCATCTATAGAACCAGGTCCAACTGCAATTACCTGTCAAAACAACAATATTTTCCTTGATCAATCCCATACTTGATGGCAGCAGGGTCAACTTTCAATAATTCCGTTCCACACTTAAAAGAATGAAAACCTATCTGACACTCACCGTGCCAACCGAGGGTTTCTCCTTGTTTGCCTCAGTCAGCAGCAGGCCACCTGCAGTCTTCTGCTCAGCCTCAGCAACCTGTGAACATAGTGAAAAGGTATCATTACCACCCCAGTCTACAAAGCAGAACAATGCACCAGACTTAAGCACAACATATCCAGAAAATAGTAACTGCACCTTGCATAATGATACATAAAAATTACCCACTTCGTGATATAACGTTACTCTTAAGGATTAAAACTTTCATATATCTTACGTTTATTTCTCCACTACAATAATTGACTCCTATCATTAGTATATGCTTGAGTTCTAAGATAAGATGACAAACCTTAATTAAAACTCTATCATTAAGGGGCTTGAGATCTTTGACATCATCAGTTTCAAGAATACCAACGATGTCATCGTCCTTCAATATAAGATGCTTCGAGCCATTAAACTCCAGCTCTGTCCCGGCGTACTTAGAATAAACAACTTGGGCGCCAGCCTATTCATGAAAAAACATTCTGTTGGCAGGGCAATTTTGATAAAGATTAACCAATCAATGCCTTATCCATTTATAAGAATGAAAAATCACCTTTACACTAACATCCACTTTCAATTTCCCAACCGTCTTGCCCTCTCCAACAGCAACCACCTCACCTCCTTGAGGCTTTGTTTGAGCTGTGGTTGGAAGCAAAATCCCACCCTCAGTTTTCTCTTCCGCAGATTTGATCTTCAAGAGCACTCGGTCACCCAATGGCTTGATGTTAGTGTACTGAGAACAGGAGTCAGATTATCACCATGTCAGATATCACAAAAGTAGCATCTAAACAAGTAACGCTATAAAAATCCACAATCCCCTAGTTCACCACATTTTTTAGTATAAGTTTCAACTAGCTAGTTCTGAAACAAACACCCAATATCTAGCAATAGAAATTCAAAACAGTGCGAAAAAAATGCCAATAATAACTTCAGCACATATATATATATAACATGTAGTGTGAATCAATAGACACACACACACACACAGTGTGTGTGTGTATTACAAGCACATTCAAGAACAGGCTCAACTCACACTAAAGAAAGACAGGCAATAGAATTCATAAACATTTAATAATTCTCACAAGACACAAACTTTACAGAAATCGTCGAGAGAAAACTCCAATTGCGCAATCAAGATTCAAAGCTAGCCCATTTTGGGAATCCAAAAACAGTAATAAAAAAAATATCCTAGTAACAAGCAACGACAATCAGGGCGAGAATTACCTTGGGAGCAACAACGGTGGCGGCTTTAACGACGAGACCTCTGAAGGACCTGTGGTTGATTCCGGCCAACTTCACCTGCCCCGCCGACGCGAACTTCGCCGCCGACGGCCTCAGACCTTCGAACGACGGCAAAGTCCTGGCGGAAATCAAAGATGCAGTGAGCTGAGCACTTGCCATTTCCAACAAGAAAAACCTGCTCTCCGAATTCAATCACCACAAAATCAATTCCGTCAACAAAGAAAAAAAAAACCGAAAAATTAGTGAAAAATCGTTGTGAGAGAAACGGAAGAAACTGAAGATAATACCTTGACTGTGGAGAGAGAAATGAAGAGGAAGAGGAAGACGAGGAGTGAGAAAGGAAGGATTTTGTAGAGAGAGAGAGAGAGAGAGAGTGAGGATAAAACCCTTCGCTTTTTGCCCTAGAGAAGCGAAGAGAAAAGAAAGGAAGAGTGGAGGTTTTATGAGACGATAAAAGAGGCTTCTAGAATAACATATATAGGCATTTGACAGACACGCGCGCTTTTTCCACTTGCTTCTTCACTGTCTCAATGCCCAAATCCCATGCATAATCCGATTTTTGCTCACTGTCTTGACAATTTTTTTTTTTTTTAATTTCCCCTTTCATTTTCTTTTTTCATTTGATTTGAAATGGGGGTTTTTTTTTTCAATTAAAAAAAAAGGGTTTTGAAATCTATATGTTATGAAAGTATTAATATTTACAAGTATTAACGAAGCTAGAATTTTTTTTTTCAAGTTGATGACAGAAATTTTTTCAAATTATTTATCAAGCAGATAAACTATATATGCATCTTAAAAAGTCGGAGTTTAAGGATCAATTAGGATTTATTTGGTTTGTTAGTTTGAGTTGAAATATTTTAGTTGTAATAGTAAATTTTTTTAAATTTTCAGAAAAGATAAAAAGTTTTTTGGGAAAAAGACAAAATTTTTTTGAGAAAAAGACAAAAAAAAAATACGGTTAGAGTTGAATTGAGATGACCAACCAAACACACTGATAGTATTATCATTCCTCAGTTTTTTTAACCTGAAAGTTATAACTTATTGGGATTTATTCATGAATTCATTAGGTTTAGTTTTCTTAAAGATCTTTATAGTCAACCTGTCTAGTAAGTTTTGTTATGCTTCTTTGGTGTATACTGAAAGAAGGAAAAAAATATATGAAAACCATAATGATAATGAAGCTGGTCAGTTCACTAACGACACTGAGGATGATTCAATGGACGGGCCTTTGTACAAGTGCATAACCAAACTGGGCTTGTAAATCCCGTAACTGTACTGGACCTTAATATGTAGTGAGCCCAAATGTTAATCCACAAAAATTTCAACAGACACGTTTTTAAAAAAATATTTGGATAAATTACTTATTTAGTCCTTAAACTCTTAATATTATATAATTTTAGTCCCTGACTTTTTTTTTGATAACTAGAATACCCTAAACTTTTTAAATATTGTTACAATAGTTCATTCTATTAATTTTTGAACGAAATCTATTAGTAATTTGATCAAAAAATAAAGCTAACTTCGAATTCTGTCAAAAAATTAACAAAAAAGACTACTGTACCAATATTTTTAATAATTTATGATCATTCCAACTACAAAAGGGAATGTCCCTAAACTAGTAAAATCTGCTACAATAGTCATTTTTGTTTATTTTTAAACGGAATCTGTTAATAATTTTAACTAACAGATTCCATCTAAAAATTAATGTAAAGGACTATTGTAGTAACATTTTAAAAGTTGGAGGACATTCCAACTATAAAAAAAAAATACAAGGACCAAAGTTATATAAAGTTAAAAATTCAGGGACCAACCTTGTAATTTACCCAAAATGTTTATGTATTTATTTCAAATAATTTTAAAACATACCATTTATTCTAATTTTTAAGAAAATGATCATTTATCTCTTTGAAAGAATAATATATACATGTTTTGTTTTTAGTTAAAAGAATATGCACATGAATTTGTTGTAGAAAGGTGGGGAAAATGCCATATTGGGGCTTTGATTAGCAGGTGAGAGGGGAAGAGTATGGACATGAGGTCTTAGATTTCAAATCTAAGAATTTTTTTTTTTTTTTTTTTTGGTGATAAATAGGAATCGTAGATCACACCCAAAAAAGTTGGTATCATTGATAGGGTACGAGTTTAAAGTACACTACTAGTAGCATGAGATTAAACAGTTTTTGATGTGTACGGAATCTATATATGTATCATATAGACTAAACTTTTGTAATTCTAGTCCATTCCCATATTGGACGGAACAAATCTAATAATTTAAAAAAAAAAAAAAAAAAAAAAACCGTGGCCTAACTATGTCTCTTCCTGTCAACTTGTACCCCTTTAGCCTCATCGACAACATACATCATTACCTCACTCGTCGTTTTCATCAACTCGTCAACGCATAATGATCGAATAACATTCTCGTTTTAAACACACATTCTCGTTTAGAAAAAAGTAGTGTTAGAGATACAAGCTTTAATATAAACTTATATAACAATGAATTGTTATCGTTTTATTGATGAGTACAATCACTTAGTGGCAATCTTTTAAACTATTATCACTAACAAAAATAAAAACTCACATATATATATATATATAGATTGATACTCAAAAATTAAAATTAATGATTACGTTAATATTATTTCAATGAACCTCAGAGAACAGGGGCAAATGTCTCCAATGATTTTAGGCCGAATCAAACCCACGGTTGTTCACTGCTGTCGCAACGTTCAAAGCATCAGTATTTCAATTAATATATATTTATTTAATTAGTATATACGTCTGTCTAATAATGAAAAGACAAAAGAATCGGCCTGAGATACTGTTCTCCAGTTCAATAGATTGCAAATAAATTAAAAGCCAATTATGCTAGTGGGGTTGGTATATATATATATATATATATATATATATATGCATGAAATATACGTAGTTAAAATTAATGTTTTTATGTAGGCCTTCATTCAGGGGGTCCCGAGGGCCTTTGGCAGCTTGACCTACTGATGAATTATTGTTTCTTATCCCGCCCATTGCCGAAGTCAGAAAATTTTATTAAGAGAACTAATAATTATACGTGTAGGTTTCGAAGAAAATGGATTAGACTTTTCATTTTTCATTTTTTAACTATATCTATACATCTATAAGATATTATAGAAAGGAGAATGATGTGAAAATTTTTTGTTCGTCAACCTTAAATCCAAGGGTTAAGAATTTATGCTAATGGCTTATAGTGATCCACATGCCATATCTTTTTATTCACATCTTAACTTGAGTTTTATGTATAGCTTCAAGAAATTTGAGAAACCCACGAGAAGCCACACTACTTTTAAAGACCTCATCATTATTTCATTTCAGCCTTTTATCCTTTTTTTAATTGAGGTATATGTGAACGCTTTGGGGTAAATGATAAATTTTTAAAAGTCGGTAGTTTCTTTTAGCGCTAACTTAGGCTCCGTTTGGTGAAACGGTTTAAGTTGAAATTTTTAAGTTTGAGTTGGTTGATTTTTCAAAAATTAGTTATAATTTTTGTTGACTTTTCAAAAAAAAAAACAAAAATGAAAATGAAAAATTTGAGTTTAAGATATTTCACCTAACAAAGTCTTAATATATTTTGAAACCCATAACTAAACCCTAAATTTCACTCATAAATAGAGTAAGCGGTTTTTAATTTTTAACGTGCTCAAATATATTAAGAGGAGGACGTCACTACTAAATGCATGCAATAACATTCTTCAATTATACCTTGTTAACGTACACACGTTATGAATTCAAGAATTTCGACAAGTTGTGAATTCTAATATGTACACTATGAAGATAATGGAAATGTTTCATTCCGATATCTTATAGTTTAACACTTCTTATATCACGTTAACATTCACGTAAAGATTTAGTGCATCTTAAAATCCGGTGTTCTTGGGGTGATTTCGTAGTTCCTACGGGGTGGAGACGATGGGGTCGGTCCATGAATTTTCCTTCCTTTTGCCGCATTTTGCTCAAGGGGTTGAAGGGAGATAGTGCATCAAGCTGTTCGCAAGGGCCAACTTGATCCTCTTCCCCAGGATCCCAGATGTCGTATTTCTAGAAAAAGCGATTCGATTGATGAGATTTGGTATGATACTTATGAAATCGATGATATCGACGTGATTGATATTCAAATATTTATTCTTAGAACGTATAGATTTGACCCTATAAGGTGGACCGCCACCCCATAGCATGTTATCGCTAGAAGCAGAACCCCGTATTTCTTCTAGAGAATCTCGGTCATTGGATGAAATTGGACGGTTTAGATTGCACATCATTTTCTTGGTCGAGACATGTAGAACCTGCCACCTGTGTTTGTATTCCGTTTGATTCGATGGACGATAGAAGGGTAAATATATATATATATATATATATATATATATATAAAATAATAGTCTCATATGAAAATTGGTCTTCATCTTCAAAGGTATTGTCCTTAGGCCTTCCTCCACAGTCGTTTTCCTTTATATAATCGATGAGGACTCGTTATAACCTAATGTGTCTTTTTTGACTTCTCAACCCAAAACAAAAAATTTTTTTTTTGGAGTAATGTACAGCTAGAACACGTCACACTTAAATTTGGGTGTAGACAACAAAAGTCAACAGAAACTCAAATTCAGCAACCAGTGTTAACGCAGAAAAACATACACACGCAAGTATATAACACACGCACACACATATATTTATATATAAATATGTAAATACACTGGACATATAGAAATCAATTAAGTCAAAATCCGGTGGCTTTCTGACGGAAAATTTTCTTATGACTTGTGGACAAACCATGAAAAACGAAGAAAACATGCTTGCGACATTTTTGATGGAGCCGCTGGCTTTGTCCCCGCATAATGCCTTCCTCTACAACGATAACAAAACTAATACGTAATTAAATTCACTCTCATTGCCACGAAAATGTTTATTTTTCGGGCCTGTTCATATGGCACACCTACCATATGATCTTTAAGCTAAGCAGTTCCACGAAATTAGTCTGAATTCATATCCCTCCCGTTCAACTAAGATCATGATATCTTAATTCCTTATCGAATCAAGATCGAAAGAAGGAAATTCTTTTAATCGCCAGATAAATGATTTATTAATAGATTAATAGACCACTAAACATATATTATTTAGAGTGCACATTAATTAACAGCAAAATTGGTGTTAAAACAGGACCCCGAAAATTAAATTACTACGCAAATTGCTACAAAAATATTTTGGTAATATTAGACAATATTTGGACAAAAGGACCAAAAATATATGATTTTGGTCCCCACGAGCATTCACCTAGATATGTACACGTTCTAGATTCTAATATATGGTAGATTAATAAGCCGTTTGTGATTGGTTGACTTTGCAATTTTCCCTGTTGATTTGGATACATATATATGTACGTATACGTACGTATACATACATATAAATACATATATAAAATATGTTTAGACCACGTAAGCATGCATGCACAGGCAAGTTGGCCGACCGGACAGTGATCGGAACAGCGAAAGCGACGGGACAGTGATCGTGGTTTACTTTTCTAAATTCCCATGGCTAGACAGTACGTACGCGTTGCTTTGAATGTCCTTGCGCCGACGTTAACTTCCTTTTAAAAATTTGGTCCAGAAATGTAAAACACATGAGGTCCCCATGCTGGTGTCTGATGCTTATGTGTGTGATGACGCACTCACGCTTCACTTTCTTAAGTAATTAATTAAGCTACTAATCTTTTTTTTTAATTAACTTATTTTCTTGTAAGTACCACCAAAATCTACTTTTTGGAGGGCAAAAGAAAGAGCCTCGTAACTTCTATTACTAGATACAATTCAACTAGTAGGATAAATTATTATTATTAAATTAATTCACATCTTTGAAACGTGACAGAGACTTTAATTATGTTTCTTTTCATTTTCATTTTCATTTTCATTTTTTTTCTTGAATGTTTCCTTTCTCTTTCTCGTCATGGGTGTATATACCACATAGTCAAAGAATGCTTACGTGGCCCGTTGAATATACGTGTGTTTTTGCTTGGGTATATCAAAAAAAATTGATAGCCACATGTCCCACATCGACGGAGAGTGAAGACTTTAAATGACATACAAATACCCATAATTTCTCTTTTAATCAGTAATTATTGAAAATTTTAATTTAGTAGGATCCATTTATGAGTCTATTTGGTTCCTTCTCCTTAATTAAGATCCTTGTGGTCAATCTGCTCTATAAAAAATGTGTGTATGTTCTTGCTTGTATATTAAAAAAAAAAAATGCTAACCTAAATAGTGTCTTATATAGATATTAAACTTTTGTTTGAAACGCCATTCTAAATTAAACTTCCAATTTGATTTCTTTTTTTCCTAAAAAGTTAAATAACTTCAATTTAAAAAGTTTAATACAACCGATGAATCAAATACAAGCTAAATATTGAACTAGGATGTATAGATCTAGTAATTGATTGACATCAGAATAATTTCTTTCAACTTTTATGAATTTCTCCTTATATATGTACACCACTAACCTATTGCTTAGAACATTTATTTTATTTTATTTTAGTAAGACGTCAATGATAACGTAGTGGATTATGTCATTTAATACAATACTGTAGAGATAACAAAACCACGTACGGATTAGATTACCTACCATTGAAATTTTCTTATTAAGAGAGTTTTTTTTTTTTTTTTTTTATACAGGGAATATCAAGACCATGTTTTTTGGCTAGCACTGAATGAAATTATAAATAATGTTCGGGATACCAATTTTAATAATAATATTTGAGTGTCAATTTACATGGTACATGTTGTCATTTTATAAATGAGAGGTCTTTAAACAGTAATCATGTCAATTAAAATTAAAATGTTGCATTCAATCAATGAAAAAAATGACATTCAATAACACATAAATTGATAATTAAAAATTAGAATTAGATTTAATATCCTTAACATTAAAATAAATTATATATCATGATGTCATTTAAAAAGAGAAGATCCGACTTTTCAATTAGAGTAAGTTGTGTTTACATGTGTTTCATTTGAAGAAGAAGAAGGAAAAAAAAAAAAACTCAAATTTATTTGAAACTAAGGATGACAACAGACTGAGGATCTCAGTAACGGAGCCAATCTATTGTGTCAATGGGGATGAACACTAAAGGATAAAGTTTTCATGGTACTTGTATAAGAATAATCAATTTTTAACAGTGTAAAATGAGAAAAATATAAAATTTTTAAAGACAAAATTGTTTTTAAAAAAGTTCACAGGACACCCTTGAGCGGGTGACCTTCTTGCTAACCCACCCCGCAAAAAACACTCTTTATCCCAACCCCCCGTTTAAATTGACAAGTGGATTTGGGGTACTTGTGGGTATCATGTTTATATGATTAGTTATTTCATCAAATAAAAAGTAAAAATAAATAAGAAAAAAAAATACATATACACTTTAAGTTAAAATAAAAGAAAATCATAGTTTTTAATTTTTCATATATCAAATTGGTAAAAATTTAATATTCAAAAATAAATTATAAAAACTCATGTAGCTTTAATTTAAAAAGAATATGTTAATAAATGAAGACTTCACTCAATCTTCACCCTATAATTCATGACGAGATAAACTTTTAACCTATTTAAAACACGAATACGCTCGAAGTCCATGCGGATTAATGAATAATTAACTGATAAAATTGTCATGTCTATTTGAAACTACAAACTTCAAGCACGTTGCGACTAGATAAGAAAGATCAGTAGGAATTTGGAACAGGAACAATAAAGATAACACTGAACTCCACATATTTCAGCACATGTTAGAAATAATTCATCTGATTTTCTACTATTTGGAAAAGCAAACATTACAGATACAACTCACTCCACATATTTCCGCACATGCTATAAATAATTCAGCTCATTTTCTACTATTCATCAACATAATTTAAAAAATAAAACAAAAAACAAAGGAGCCAAATTCCGCAGTCTACTCATGAAAAGTGTAATTAAAAAAAACGAGGAAAAAAATCCACCTAGCCACTAGTTCCATGTAATAATAGTGTACTTAAATTTTAAAAAAAAAAAACTTAAAGAAAAAAAAGTACTGAGAAAAGTGAAAAATCCCACGTGGAATTTCATCACGATGAGAGAAAGAAAAAACACACGTGCATCAAATCCCATCAGTACTCCTGGGCATTTGTTTCCTTCTCCTGTCCCTCCCGCGTTACTCCATCTCACTGATTCCCACATCACGCCACGTGTCACTAGTTTTTTTGACGCTTTGCGGCTTTGCCTCCTTCTTCTATCCAAAACGCGCATATTCATAGTTTGACCCGATGGTCAATGTCAAAGCCTCACTTCGTTCTCTTGGGCACACTTATCACGCCCACACATCTCTCGTGTATATAAACCTCCCCAGCCGCAAAAACTCCCAAATCCAGATCTCCAACAAATAACTGACTCAAAAACACCAAACGCAAAATTATATTTTAACAGAAACATACAAAAAAAAAAAAAAAGAAAGGCTATAACTTGATCGGAAAAAATGGTGAAACAGACGAGTTCCGATAAGCCCGTGGCGGAGGAGAGGAGTGATTGCAAGTACAAGGGTGTCCGCAAGAGGAAGTGGGGGAAATGGGTCTCCGAGATCCGCCTACCCAACAGCCGCGAGCGGATCTGGTTGGGCTCCTACGACACCGCCGAGAAGGCGGCGCGTGCCTTCGACGCGGCGCTCTTCTGTCTCCGCGGCCGCACTGCCAAGTTCAACTTCCCCGCAAACCCGCCGGACATCCCCGGCGGTCGGTCTCTCTCCCCGCCTGAGATCCAGTCAGCCGCAGCGAGGTTCGCCAACTCCCAGGACGACTCGAATCCCCGATCGGGTCAACCCGTACCCGAAATGCGGGCGGAGTTTTCGTCTCCGGCTCCGTCGACCCCGTCGGTGTCCGAAGGAAGCTTGACGGTTCAGTTAGACAGTGACTTGACAACGGACGGGTCGTTCATGGACATGTTCACGAATCTCGGGTCGGGTAATTTTGCTTCGGATTTCGGGCTGTTTCCGGGGTTCGATGATTTAGCGGGCGATTTTTATATGCCGCCACCGCCGCCTCCAACGGTCGACTTCGGAGAAGAGAATTACAGTTTTGATGGGGTTATACCACAGGAGTCTTTCCTTTGGAATTTCTGAAGCACAGCTTTGGTACAAGTTTTTATGGGTCTTGGTTAGGGTTAATTTCAAGCTTTTTTTTCCCGAGCTTATTGACCCGTTTTCGCTTATGGACGGACCAATTTTAGTACGGGCCATCCTTAAAAACTTGAAGGACTTCCACAAAAACATTAGCGTTTTCATATTCGTATTGGATTTATTTTTTGGTAAAAACATATTTATTTATTTGTTTACTTTTCATCTTGATGAGAACATAATTCATTTCTGTTTATCTTGACAATGTAAAGAGGCATACATTTTGTAAACTCGTTCAAGTGAAATTATTGAAGACTAAATAGTGGCACGTTCTTTATAACTCGACTTGTTGATGGAGATGAGACATCTAAGGAGATACATTTTATTTGGACCTGTTGTGGAGTGGAACAATTATGAAACTTTCCATAAAAAGCTTATGTTTTGTCACGAAAAAAAACTCAATGATTATTCGTTCACTAAGATTAAAAGTTCAAATTTTGATAGATAGAGATATCATACAAACTTCTTTGGAGGTACAGTCTCGAGAACAATAGCTAAGGGCTGATACTAGCACTTGATATGAAACCTGTAAGTTGATGTTTACAATTTCGATTACCAAATAAGTGATTTAAAAGATATCTTTTCAAAAATATTTAGTGCTCATTTCGGTCAACTCTCCATTATCTTTCTGTATGTATTTCCATGGTGCTCATTTCCCAATTGAGAAGCATGGCTAAGCAACTCTGCTCACATTAGACCTAGTGCCCATGTGGTTTGGCCAATAGTGGGTCAAGAAATATTGAATGGTGAAACCTTTTTTCTTTTCTTATCACAAACCGAAAGACCCCACCCCCGCCCCTCCCCTCCCCCCACCTCCGCGTGAAAAACCATTGTCACACTTAACACTACAAAAGACTATCCTAAGCATTAAAAAGTATATATATCATAAAACGTAGTGTTAGTTTATTAGTTCATCCCAAAATTAAAATTGTAAATGTGATTATATTAATTTATTAATCTATCTTAAAAATTTATATTATTAAGAAATGGATCAATAATAATTTTTTACTCTAATAAAAAGGACATTATTTTATCCGTAAACACCAGGTTTGGATAATATTAGAGGGGTATTTTTTTTTTTTTTCATAACAACAACAATAATAATATATAATAATAGGGGTTTTATTTTCAAGCACATTTCTTCCCCCACTTTATTCCCTCTTACTTTGGAGAGTCCTACACGAAATTTAAACATCACTAGAATTATGTGTATCCCGATTCAAAGCAAATCGTTTTTGTTTTTTTCCTCCCCTTTAAAAAAAAAAAAACGTCTCTTTTTAATCATCGTTAATTAGATAGGACTCATTTTCATCATGCAAAGTACGGTTTGCTATTTTTTAAGCAAAATATATATAGCTTCACTGTTCATTTCATTTTGGTTCTCTTTATGATAGATTCTTTTTATTATCAACGCATATTTGTAAATATTCAATCTAATTAAAATTATATCAAAATAAAAATATTGTATCTCTAAAACTTGTAGTATTGTATTACCTTTGTCATAGAGCCAATCAATTATAGTAGAATTTTCTGCAACTTACTCCCCAAAAATGTCAGTTTTTTTTTTTAATTAATTGGTGTATGAAATAATAATTAAAAAAAAAAACTAAATAGAAATTTGTGAAAAATTTTATAATAGGTCATTTTATTTTAGATTATCGATAGTAATTGTTGCTTTACCTATTAAATTTAAATTTCATGTAACAAATTTTTGTTTTGATTTTTGGGTAAATTATTAGGTTGATTACTGAACTTTTAACTCTGTGTAATTTTGGTATTGGATTTTTTTCTTCGTAACTAAAATACCCATAAACTATTAAAATATTGATACAATAGTCATTTACATTAATTTTTAATGGATTCAATAACAAATTCGGTTCAAAAAATTAATAAAAATAATTGTTGTAGTAATGCTTTAATAGTTTATGGATATTCCAGTTAAAAAAAAAAAAAGATCAAAAATCAAAGTTGTACTATGTTAAAAATTTAGAGGCTAAATAAATAATTTACCCTTGATTATTTTTTAAATTAAAAATGAGACATTCAAACGCTTCACATTTTAATTGAATCATTTGTGTAATTACCAAAAAAATAAACTTACAATCACGCAAAAAAATTTAATGGATACTTATATGTTGTACCGTTAAAAAACTACTTTAACGATTAAAAGGCTTTAAAAAAAGGGGTTAATTTGACAAAACAATTACAACAGACAATAGATAATCAAAGGGCCAATCACAATTCACAGCAGTTCATGCACAACATCCCTTTCTCTGGGAGCAAACTCTTGAAAGCCGTAAGACCGTAACGGAACTTCTAGAAACAAGTCAAATGTGTCCCACGGATCAAACTCTCTAAACTCGCAGCGCGTAAGCTGACCTTCTAGAAGCAAGTCAAATTTATCACTTTCACACTTTGGCAAATGGCAATCCGTTTTAGCAAACCCCATCTTACACGTGCCCGAGCCCAACAAATCGCCTGAAAAACTTTCCAACCACTACTTGTACGGTCACAAACAGCCGTCGTCCCAAATCCAACGGTCCACAGCCCCCCTCACCTCCCCATCGCAATTTCCCCATCCAAACCAACGGAAACCAGCCCACATCCCACGTGCTTCACCATTGCTGACGTGGCGCTCTGTGTTATCTCCACGATTCTCCGTATTTAAACAGCCCCCACCTCTCTTTCTCTCTCTCTCCAGTTTCTCTCTCTAAAAATCTTTTGAAACCGGTTTATGCTTCTTTGCGGCATTTCGTCGAGCAGTAGGGGGCGCAAGCTGCTGAAGGTTCGAGAAAGATGGTGAAGTCGGGGACTACGAGTCGGAGGGAGAGAAGGCCGCCGGACGAGAAAAACCACGGCGTTTGCGGGCGGTACAAGGGGGTGAGGATGAGGAAGTCGGGGCGTTGGGTGGCGGAGGTTCGGCGGCCGAACAGCCGCAGCAGGATCTGGCTGGGCTCTTACGCAGGAGGCGGCGAGGGCCTACGACGCCGCCGTGTTCTGCCTCCGCGGCCCCTCGGCGCTCCTCAATTTCCCGGCGAATCCGCCGGAGATCCCGTCGGGCCGGGACTTGTCTCCGTCGGGGATTCAGGAGGCCGCTTGCAGGCACGCTCACAAGTTCCCGGCCGAGGCTGACGACGCGACGCCGGAAATTCCGGAGGAGATGAAGTGCCCGGCGGAGCATCAGGAAGGTTACAGTTTGGCTATGGTGGCGGTAAGGGTCCACGACGGCGACGATGGTCTTACGTGTAACGCGCACCACTATCAGTCGTCTCGTTTGTGGACATTCTAGAGCTTTTTTTTTTTTTTTTTAATTCTTCTCCTTCTTCGCTCTGTATACTTTATTGATATAATTTATTTTTATAAATCATTCGATATATTTTAACCGTTAAAGATTCTACTTATGTAATATAATTAGTATGCACCTTAACTTTTAATATCATAACTATGGGGTGTTTGGTGGAGTAGTTTGAGTTGAGTTTTTTAAGTTTTAATAGTAAATTTTTTTGAATTTTCAAAAAAGACAAAAAACTTGTTGGAAAAAATACAAAATTTTTTAAAAAAAAGACAAAAAAAATTTTGAGATGAGTGTTTTGAGTTGTTATACCAAACACCTTATATGAAATTAAAAAATAAAAATCAAAACAATAATTAAAAAAAAAACCCCAACTCTTCCCTCCTACGACAACGACTTCCACTTTCGGTACTAGTAAAATTGTCCCCCCACCTACAGTGACCCAGACCTGCAACCCCCACCACCACCCACCTGTGAAATCGCTAGACTCACGATAAACTCTCCCCCCTTCCCCCTCAAGTCCCCAATTGGCAGTCACCCCCTTCTCGCTTGCGAAATTGTCAAACAGTGAAATCCCCCACCTGCCCTCCGCCGAGCCCCCATCAAACGTCCACCCTCGCCCCCCCCACCCCCGAGCCCCCATTGGACATTGCCACCGTCCCCACCCCCAGGTGAAATCACCAGATAGCGAAATTCTCCCATCCTCCCATCGGTCGTCGCCCTTCCCCTAGCCGAGATTAGACAACAAACTCCCCCGGTCGACCTTCCACCAGTGACCCTAATTACAGATTTATTTTTATTTTTATTTTTATTTTGAATTTTTATTTTGAATTAAACAGTTAATCAAAATAAGGAATTCAATTTTTTATTTTTTAGTTACAATCCTACAGGTTAGTATTTAATTTAGTTTTCGTACATCTTTTAAATTTTATTCTTTAGATTAAATTTTAATAGTCTTAAATGGAGTTACTGGTAAGATATATAAAAAGAGTTTTACTTTATTTTATTTATTTATTTATTTTAACTTTATAGGTTCTATTATCTTGTTTGTTTTGATTATTTGGATTTCTTTCTATTTACTAGTCTAAAGCATGTGTTATGTTATGTACATGTTATATGCATTTGAAAAATTTTATGTACATAAAAAATTTTTAATATAAATTTAAAAAATAGATCCACAAAAAAAGGACCAAAAAATAAAGAAAGAAAGGCATGAAAAAAAAATTTTAAATGACTAAAATGGAAAAAATTGATCAATTTAGAAAATGATTAAATTGTAAAAAAAAAAATAGCCAAAATAAAAAAAGAACATCAAATGACTAAAAAGTCAATACAAAACATTTTTGTCTAATACAAAAAAGGATTAAATTGTAAAAAAAAAAATTGGCCCAAAAAAAAATCGAAGGACTAAAAAGGGACTAAATTGTAAAAAATATAAAAAATTGTGTCAAAATAAAAAAATAAAAAATGAAGGGTTAAAAAATAAATACAAAACATTTTTATCCAAAATGACGAAAATACTATGCACAGTAAAGCACGTTGTGTTTTCTATATATATGGCCCTCTTTGGCAAACCAACTCAACTCAACTCAACTCAAACTTTTTTTTGTCTTTTTTCCAAAAAGTTTTTGTTTTTTTTCCAAAAAGTTTTTTGTCTTTTCTGAAAATTCAAAAAAATTTACTATTCCAACTTAAAAATCTCAACTCAAACTACTTCACCAAACTCCTCCATAAATTATAATTTAAACAGTTGGTTCTTTCCTTTTAAGATCGTTTGCTTTACAAGTTGATATTTTGTAAAGAAAAGTAAAAATGAAAACTATTTGATTGTGTTAAAAAGTAGAAAACAAAAACAACAACAATTGGCTTGATTTTAACAGGAAAAAAAAAAAAAAAAAAAAGCTTCTTATTTGGCACGTGGAAGTGTTGAAAAGGAACAGTTTTTTTAGTTCCTAGAACATTGGAGGAGCGTTTTTTTCTTTTTTTCTTTTTAATGAACTGAATTTCCTCGAACAAAAGTAATAAAAGTGTTTGCGTGCTTGATTTCAAAAGTATGACATTGGTCCCTCCCAAAAAAAAAAAACAAAAGTTAGACAATGAAACGGATATGGCATTGCTCTGATCATGATTACTGTATTTGAGTTATATCATTGCAATTTGTGTATCATTCTTATTTTTCACGAATCAAGTAGATGATCCTCTCAATAATCACCTGCAATGTCGGTCACCATGGATTAACCAGATGGGATAGTAAAATGCTTGCTTTCTCGATTAAAGGTCTTAGGTTTAAGTCATTATTATTGTTACCGTCACTATCAAATAGAAGCCACGTATATTCTAATGGTAGCACGTGTTCTTGTTGAGTTTGTTAAAGGATCCGTTTGGTAAATGAGTTTTAGTTAGAAATTTTAAGTTTCAATAGTGATTTTTGTTGACTTTTAAGAAAAAAACAAAAAAAAATTTCAGAAAAAATAAAAAATTTTTTTAGAAAAAGGTAAAAATTGAGATAAAAATTTTAGTTTGAAATGGTTTTTTAAACACAATGAAAGTGTTTTTACTCCCAGACAATTTGTGTCCCCCTTGACTCAGATATCATTTTTTTCACAATAATTGTTTCTCTCTCCCTGGATGTTATGCCCCACAAGCATAGACCTTCCTCTTTTTTATTTATTTATTCATTTAGTCGCTAAACTTTTAATATTATACAACTTTAGTCCCTGATCCTTTTTTTTATAGCTGAAATGTTCCTAAACTTTCAAAAAGTTGTTATAATAGTCATTTTTGTTAATTTTTAGATGAAATCTGCTAGTAATTTGGTCAAAAAGTGGTATTAACTACAGATTTCGTCCAAAAATTAATGGAAATGATTACTGTAGCAATGTTTTAAATAGTTTATGATCATTCTTGCTATGAAAAAAAGAACGGGGGATGCTCCTAAGCTATTAAAATATGACTACAATAGTTATTTATGTTAATTTTTAAATGGAATTTATTAGTAATTTGGTAAAAAAAAATTATACTAACAAATGGATTTAATCCAAAAATTAACGTAAAAAACTATTGTAGTAATATTTTAAAAGTTTAGGGGTATTCTAACTATGAAAAAAAGTTTATGGACCAAAATTACACAAAATTAAAAATTTAGATACCAACCTAACAATTTACAACCTTTTTGTACATAAAGTAAATTCTATACGTTTGCATTTACACGTTTCTTTCCTCACATGTTTTTCAATTTTTAATCTTTTTTTTTTTTTCCTTCCTTTGCTTTAAACTTTTCAACATTTTGAATATATATATATATATAAGTTTACGCCTAAACATTTATCTCCCTCCCTCCCTCTTTTCAATAGTTTTTTTTTTTAAATTATTATTATGCATAAGCGATTAAATAAGCAGAAACAGAACCTCTTTAATTTGGTTTTGGACTTTGGTTCCTTTCCTTCTCTGAATTCCTTCCTTCTCAAGAAGCACTTTATTTTTATTTTTTAGTATATTCTCCAATTATTAGCTTCACTATTTTGGTTTTCAGTCCTTTTTTTTTTTTTTTTTTTTGGGCCAACACCGTTCTCAGTGCTTTTGTTTTTGTTTTTTTTTTTTGTTTTTAAGATAATTTCTTAACTTTGTTTTAATAGTATTAATATGAGCTTATTATGCAACGGTGTTAAAATCTAAACTTGTTTTGACAACAACTGACTTTTACAGTATGTTATTTCATTAAACAGGTTTACTTAAATTTTTCATAATTTTTAATTCATGAAATTTTTTTTTAATTATTTGTGTCCCCACTAAACTCAAAACTTGTATCTATTACTGATCACGATAATCATAATACATAGACAATAATTATCAAGAGAAATTCATATATCACGTGGAATATTCTTCTCCTTCTAGAGTTATCTAATTATGTTATCATCTAAGGGTGTTTGGTGTGTTAGTTTGAGTTGAAATATTTTAGTTGTAATAGTAAATTTTTTTGAATTTTTAGAAAAGACGAAAAACTTTTTGGGAAAAAGACAAAAACTTTTTAGGAAAAAGACAAAAAAAAATTTGAAATGAGATGAAAATAAGATGGTGTCCATCCTCCCCGTAACCCTCCTTTTTTCAGGAGGTAAAAAAATGCAATGTCGATCCATCCACTTTACTAGCTTTCCGCATGTCAGGACTGAAGGCCTGAGGCCTGATAACTTGTCCATGGGCCTTCCTCCTAAACATTAGAAGACAAATAATTTTTGAATTACAAGTCAAATTACATAATAATTTCATTTTTTTTTTAAATAGAAATCTTAGAAGCTTAGTTTAGATTTTAGAATTAGTAGATAGTGGAACTAATGAATATTTCATACATTTTTTTTTTCAATTAGAAATCTTAGAAGCTTAGTTTAGAATTAGTAGATAATGGAATTATTTCATTAATTAAAAAATGATAAACAAGAGTAGGTGAACATACAAGAGTAGTCCATTACATTAACAGGTTAAAATTTTTACGGCATCTTCTTTCCTTTTATGTTTTTGTGGTAAGTTGGTAATAGTATAACATCTTTATTATTCTAAGTTGTCAAGTAAGAGTTCTTTATTAGAGTTGATCATTATCGATGGTCGGAATCACTCACTGATTTACTATTAGTCATCCCTTAGCATTCTTCAAAATCCTCGATCTCAGAGAAGCGGTGAAAGATTATGAGTCTAGATCTGTTATCCTATTTTCTTATCTCAAAGGATGTCTCATCAATAATGTTTTGACAATTCATCAATTTGTTCAATAATTTTTAATATTTAATATTTTGTTTTGTGACTAAATTCTTAAATTCAAATAACATAACATGATATTATTGAGGGAACAACTAATAAGATAAGAAAGGGACAAAAGATCTCCACTCCAAAGATGATAGAAGAGAGAATGGTTGGAATGTTTTATATTTTTTGATATTTTTATTCACATTCACGTGTAAATTTAAACAAGAGGGGCAGATATATATATATATATATATATATATATATATCGTTTGTAAGAGGCGTGGAAATGTAATTTTTTTCAAATTAGTTTGGTATTTCTAGTTCTAAAGGATTACCTAGAATGGATATCAGCTTATACAATGTAACAGGTGGATATGGATTGTCGGAATAATACAAGAGAGCCATTGCAATAAATAAGAAGCCTTGATAACTTAATTAGAGATAAAATTTTCAAATTGAAATTGATTAACTTTTCAAAAATTAGTTATAAATTTTATTAACTTTTCGAAAAAAGATTAAAATTGAAATAAAAAAGTATAATTTAGTTGGAGTTAAACATTAATACCAAACAAAGCATATAAGTTTTGAAGAAGCAATAAATCATCTTTAATGTTTGTAATTCCAAAAAAAAAAAAAAAAAAAAAAAAAAAAAAAAAACACACACAAACAAACCAACGTAAGTTGATTCCACCACGTGACTCTAAATAGAAAAGAGGATTGATTGTGTACGTGGATCGAACACTTTTATCTATTTTGAGAGGGTTATAATCTGTTTCTCGAGTTTTAAAAAACGCTTTAAAAAGAATTATAAGGAAAACTGAGATCTACGTTAAGTGTCACCTCAAGAATAAAAGGTTTAAAAAAATGAGATTATGGCATTATCTTAGTCGATGTGGATTTTTTTTTTTTTTGGGGGTTGGGGGCTCATGAATTCGACTTGGAAGTTAGGACCAATCATAAAAGAAGCACATGTGTAGGCAAAAAAAAAAAAAAAAAGGGAAAAAAAGATGTTCAGTTCCTATTCATAAAAAAGATATATCATATATGTCTGGTTCAGTCAGATATTGATATGCAGAATTCAATTCCCCACCTATTTTACAATGAAAAAAAAAAAAGATAGAGTTGTTGCTCACACATATATTGGCATAACTTTTATTTATGCCAGGGGTCCTAGACAAAAGGTAAAAGACTCAAACGAGGAAATTAGACGACAACATGACAACCGCCTTTATGATCCAATTTTTTAAAATTGGGTAATTAACGAAAAATATATATTTAAAATTAGTTAAATTCTATCAATTTTGTGTGTATATATATATATAAGGTCTCTTGTATCCGGTATACCATTTTTGCTGAACGCGAACGACTCCCTCCCCTTTCTCTATCTCAGCTCTCAAGGATTTCGTTGGAAATCTTGGCGATCGTCGTTGAATAGTTAACTCTTAGACAATAGGGGGTCGATGGTGAGAGCTCTTCGACTCTCTCTCTCTCCATCTCTCTTCTGGGTTGTAACGGTCTCTCCTTTGAGTTATGCCACTCTCTTTCGTGGATTATACCGCCAGATTGAACGGCCGCCGTACGGGAGAGCTTTCTTAAATCTGTATATATTTTATTGTTGTAATAAATGATATTCTTATCACATATAATGAAACATACATTGTTGCCAAGTATCTCAACGGTAGGAAACTTTTTTTTTTTTTTTTCCTCCTTCCTTTTCCTCATCGACTTTATTATCACTTTTCTTTTTCTGTATGTTTCTTTGTTTCTTTCTCCTCTTCATTGGCTTTCCTTTAATTTTTTCTACTTTATAAAGAAAAATATTAGTTGTTCTTCAAGATTATTTACTTGTATGAAAATTTATGCGTATTGATTAAATATTATAAAGATCTATTGATTTTTTCTTCCCTAGGAGATTAACTTTTTTATTTATATTGGTACATACTTTACTTTTTAGATAAATGATATTAGTATTGAAATATGCATATAATAAAAAGTTAGAAAATTTTAAATTTTATCTTTCAATTACCTATGTTGCAGAGGTCCTTAAAAACAAAACTGATTATTGAATAGATTAAGTAATTGTAGGTATAATTTAATAGTAATTTCATATCCGACTTTATTACAAGATGAAGAGTTCAAATCCTCATAATCAAGTTCAATATATATATATGTTAATGTCCATTTTGTGAGAAATATATAATGCTTTTTTTATTATTAAATTAAGCTATATATTGAAAAGAGATTTATAATTTTACCCGAATTTTTAAAACCTTAATGTATAAGGTTTTTTGTTAAATTTTTTTTTTTTTATCACACATGAAATCAATCTTGGATCCGTTGACAGGTGTTTTTCCAACTTTCCCAAGCACCATATGAAGAACAATATTCTATATTCTATATTCTATATTCTTTCTCCAAATCTTATTGATTTCCCACCATGTTAAGTAGATCAAAATGGGCCATAATAAGCAATTAAAATCATTACAGATGTCCCACGGGAGCTTTTGGAAATGATGCCAGAACACCATATCTGCTATCTGCAGATACTCTGATATTATAACTATGAAAGCACGTGTTATGTGATAATTATAGATACAGCAAGATCAGGTAACTCTGCCATTTTATGTGATTACAAACAAAGCATAACAAAAATTTTATACCTGACTCTATTATAAGATATAGAGTTTGAATCCCCATCTCGGGTTAAAAAAAACTCGGCCATTTTGCTTATTTATAGTTCTAGCCTTCCTTACTTTGGTGAATGCAAAATTTGATTCTTTGGACCTAGATACTTGGATTCACTTCTAATATTAGGCCTTGTTATTTTTTTAACATATCGAGCCATTTTAATCTATGAGTTATTTAGCTTTTTGATAATTTGCATTTTAATTTAATTTAGAAAGTACATTACGTATTTCGAAATTTAGTATTTTTGATATTATCATATTATGTTTAACATACAAATCCTTACTTTTTTTCTCGGTCATTCTTTTGATTTGACCTCCAAAATATCCTTCTAATAAAAATAATCAAGAAACTATAATTTAAACTAAAAATATTATCCTTTTTATGTCTTGTATTTTGCTTTTATTCAGAGATTATACTTGCATTTTTTTACGATCAGAGTACATTTAACACACAATCTACACATTTCTTGGTTAACATTTGGTTTTGACCTTAAAAATACTCAAAATATACTTAAGAAAAATTCTCAAAGTACCTTAATAAAGAAAAATACAAAAGAGAAAAGAGTAAAAAAATAACAAAAACTAATAAATTCCTCAACAAAAAATTCACAATTTCCACCACCCCATCGCCACCCAACTCCTTTCCACCCTTGCCGCCACCCACCTCCCATCCATCCTCCCTCAGCCTACACTTGAAGCTAATCATGTACCTTTGTTCTTCGCCTAGCGAGAGCATCATAGATTTTTAACGACAACAGATTGGAAATGGGGTGGAGATGCAGGTGGCGACGATATTGAGTTTAGTTCACGATGCACACTTAGGGATGGCACTTGGACGGCTCTAGGTTCACAAGGTGAAAACCCATGGTGGGTTTCTCCCAGCCATCATGAGGTGGATTTACTCACAGATCTCTTTGTTTTTTCACATTTATTTTTCATTAAAATTTGAATCTGTCATTATCAAGTATAAATTATGTCTTGTATTTGATATATTGTGGTTGGTTTGGCATGTAAAACATCGCAAATGTTGTTAGGATTTGAGTAAAATAGGATCAAGCGGATGGAGTGAGACGATATGAAACATTCTGATTAAATTTTGAATTTGTTATTAAATGTAATATGATATTATAAAAATGGATTTCAAAATGCTGGGTATACTTTCTTAATGGAAATATAAAAAAAAACATGAAATAAAAAAAGTAATTATTGAATAATCGTTTTAATTTTTATTTTTAGGGGTATTTTGGCTTTTTTAGACCAAAATTAAGTTTGACCTAGTAGTGCTTTTTTTTTTTTTTTTTTTTATTTAATAAATTAGACTTTTCTATATAACGCAGGATTGAATCTGTGAATTTTTTTTTAATTTAAACTCCATCCCAACACTATCCACTCTTTGACCTGGTTGCTTGTAGCAGTGTGTACTATAGAATATATTATATATACATATATGTGACTTGTTTATTGTTCTTCAAATTAATGTGATATAGAAAGGAAAAGCTTAATGTGAAATTTAATTAATGCGATGCTGACATTTTAAGAATTTAACACTAAGAAATATAATTATCGTAAATTATCATTACGTACACTCTTCTAACCTCAATGTTCTTTCTTTAACAAAAAATAAATAAATAAAACTTTAGTATTACATTGAATGCTGTGCTATATATATATATATATACATATATATATATATATATATCATATTATGTTAAGAGTACGATACTTAAAAAGACCATTTCAAAAGTTATTTAAGTATAATATACGTTTTGTGTGTATGGATTTTTATTTTGTGTTTATGTTATTATGTATGGCTTTGGGATAAGTTTTTTTTTTTTTTGGAGGAATTTTGGATAATTTTTTTAAGATGCAAAATTTTTTTTATGCCAGATGCAAATAATTTTAAATGAGGAATATAAAAGAATATAATCAAATACTACTCAAGGGGACGTCTATTGACACCCCTCAATTTAATCTTCCCACCAAGTTTTTTAAACTACTTTAATTAAATTTTAAATTTCAACTATCTACTTCTCATACCCCTTTAATTATTCCAAAAAATTCCTATAAATGAGTTCTTTTTATTTTTTTCACCCACCAATTAATAAATAATCCTCAACTTTTCTAAACATTCATTTTCTTAACAATTTTGATGATTTTCTTCATTAACTTCTCTCTTCTTTTTGGTTTGTAAAAATTTATTCTTTTTTTTAGATATAAATATTTTCCTTTTTTTTTTGGCTAATATCCATATTTTACTTTAAATAAGATTTAGTGAGACTAGTAAAATATATAGTTTTAGATATTATTTTTTATGATGTAATTTTTAAAAAAAAATCAAAATCTTCAATTTCTTTTTCTAAAAAATGAGAAAAACTTCCTGATTTATTTTTTTTAAAGAGGTTATTAAAATTAAAAACTTTATATGGGTTTTTATCCTCTATGTCACGAGCAACTACTTTCAACAATAACCAAAATGATAATTATGAATTCCAGTATATACATGTATATGTGTAGACATTACTTCATGAAATGGATGCAAATAAAACTATGATTTTATTGGATTACAAGTAAAATAGGTTATAAAAAAAAACCTAAGAATAGTTGGATTTCTAGAGAAAAAAAAAAGCAACGAAAATGATTTTAAAAAAAAGATTTTGTTTTTAAAAAAGGAGGGTTATTTATTAGTTAGTGGGTGAAAAATAAAAAAGATAAATATTGTAATTTAATTGTCGAGACATTTTTGAAATAATAAAATGGGTGCAACAAATAATAATTGACACTCATGTCTCGTTTGGTGAATGAGTTTAAACTCAAATTTTTCATCTCAGTTTTTATCTTTTTTTTTAAAATCAACAAAAATTATAATTAATTTTTAAAAAGTCAACTAATTCAAATTTAAAAATTTCTACTCAAATCATTTTACGAAACGAAATCTTAAAATTTAATTAGCGGATAATTTAGGAGATGGGTAGAAAAAGTAGACAATGGAGTATCAATAGACACCCCACTGCTCTAATCATCATCATTGTGCTCTCTTCAAAATAAATTAATATTAATATTAATAAATAAAAAAACTGACCATTAAATTATATAAAGAAAGCAAAATGACGATCCCAAGAAAGAAATATTGTTGAAGTTGCTTTCATCATGGATTTCTTCGGATTTGGTTGCTTAAAATAGTGCAAGATATAAATTAATTATCATGGAATTAGAAAAGGTCAATTTGATAGATAACTTCGACATACAGTAGTTGAATTCCAAACTTGCAATAATAATTAAAAATGCCTCAAATCGAAATAATACATACAGTATTTACGTGTATATATAGTAAAGAAATTTTTTTTATTTATGTTCCGTATGAACCTCAACTCGAAAGAATAATTTATTACGATTTTTTTTTTTCATTGTAAACGTCAAATGGGTCCTAGATGAATAAGAAATTCCCATTATTCATGACTGAGAAAAATAAATACATAAATAAATAAACAACAAAGAATGGCAATGCGAACAAAATTAAGTGGACCAAACTGCCAATTGTTTTGAATGGTAATAGTCAAGCAACAAGCTAGCTTGAATCAACTTATTTAAAAAAAAAAAAAAGTTTTCGAATAATTAAAAAAAAATCTAATACCTACAAAATATATTATTGAATAAGGACAATATATGTTTTGTTTTTGTTTTTGTTTTGTTTTTTTTTTTGGGGCTCAAACTTGAGCAAGGACAACTTGTGTACATAATACTAAATCTTTACTATGCAGTGACAAAACTATAACTTTTCATGGGAAGATTAATAATTACAAGTTTTTAATTTTCAGAAGAATAAAATGAAGTTTTTAATTTTATAAAAAGGTAGGGTTATGAGTCAAATGCATGTATATATATATATATATATATATATATCTATGTATATATTAAAAAAAACTGCTTTTTTTTTGGGGGGGAAAATAAGAAGTTCAGTTTTTACTCAAAACATTTTTAAGTTTTCATGGTAAAACTAAATTGAGGCCACAAACTGTCCACTTCATTTATTTATTTAGACTTCGTTTGGTTTCCCGTTCCAAATTTAAAATTTTCATATCAGTTTTTGTCTTTTTCTAAAAAAGTTTTTTATCTTTTCTGAAAAAATTTTTGTTTTTTCTAAAAAGTTAATACAAATTTATTATTAAAACTTAAAATTTTTAACTCAAACTCATTCACCAAACACACCCTTAATTTTTAAACGTAATTTTTTTTTTAATCTTTTGGAAGACGATCAAATATGTAATTATTAATTGACAACTTCACGTAAATGGTGGGCAACACTATTCTGATGATTCACCTTCATGGAAAACGACAGGTTGTACAAAACTACAAAATAAAGTTATAAGTGATGATAATGGTTGGACTTTTTGTTTCATTTGGCATATTAAATAGGGTTATTTTTCTAAGCACTAATTTAAAAAAGAAAAAGTATATGAAGAATAAACTCGTTATATTTAAAAAAAAAAAAAGAATAATAGTTTCTTTTCTTTTAGTTAAAAAGAAAAAAGAAAAAGGAAAAAAGAAAAAGTATTTTTATTTTGTGTCAATGTAAATCATATTCTTTTAACAATTTTAGTAATGATGAACAATCCTAATAGTGCATTATATGATTTTTATAATAACTACTTGTGCTTATTGTTGATATAATATAGACGGAGATGTAAAAGAAATTAATCAAAATCAGTATTAGTATTGACTATAAATATTTATGATTAATTCTATAAGGCAAAAATCATTTTATTCAACTTGCATTGGAGAAAAAAAGAAAAAGTTACCAACCACTAGGAAACGAGAAATTCAACACGTAAAATCAAGATGAAGCAAGAAAAGACTATCGAACCAGAAAAAAAAAAAAAAAAAAAAAAAAAAAAAGAAGAACTCTCTTCTTTTTTCAAGTGCAAAAGGGTTTTCTTTTTACTGGTAATAAAGAAAAAAGAAAAGAATCAAAATTATTATTAGGGTTCATTTGGTGAATGAGTTTGAGTTGGAAATTTTAAATTTCAATAGTAATTTTTGTTAATTTTTCAGAAAAGATAAAAAAATATTTTCAGAAAAGATAAAATTAAAAAAAAAAAAAGACAAACACTAAGATGAAAAAGTATATTTTAGTTTGAAATGAACTTGAATACTAAAGAAGTCCTCAAACACAATAGGAAAAAGATAAAGGAAAAAGGTAAAATACTTTTAAAAGTTATGGAATTAAATTGGAAACAATTTTTTTTTTTATAGAGGTGGGGGTGTGGACCCAAGAAGAAATTATAGATTAACCAAATGAAAACAATGATTTTTTATTTTTGCTAATGAAAGTGAAACATTCATTACTTTTGCAAAGTACATCCAAAGACAAAAGTGGAGTCGTTTTCAAACATTAAAGTGGTAGAAAAAAATTGAAGGACACGTCAACATCTTTGACACCTCAAAATTGGGATTAATTAAATGGAATAGGGGTAACCAAAAAGAAAAACAAAAACAAAAAAAAAAACAAATAATTGAAGGTTATCAATTTCTCCATGGCTTCCCCTCTAGAAAGGCTAGATAGGCTGGCCCACCTATTATTAATTATTTTTATCTATATTTTTAAATTTTAAGATCACCTTTTATGTTACATCTTTCTATTTTATTTTGTTTTTAATAAAACATTTTTATGTTACATTTTCAATTTTAAAAATTTTTACTTTATTTCATGAAATTTCAATTTAGTCATATGTTATAATTATTATTAGAATTCAATGAAAACAAATTTAAAAAAATAAATAAAATGTAATTTTATAGTTTTTTTCGTTTGTTTCTAGTTGAAATCTTAACAGAGTAGGCCTAATAAGATAATTTTTCTTTTTTTAATTTTATTTTAACTGAAATTTTAATAAAAATACTAAAATGAGGTTAAATTTTAAATTTATGAAATAAAATGAAAATTCTTAAAATTTAAAAGACAAGTAGTAACTTTTTTAATTTAAATAGTAATTTTTATTGATTTTTTAGAAAAGATAAAAAAAATTTCATAAAAAGATAAAAATTTGAATTTAAACCTTAAGTTATTTATATCCCAAACGTGATCAAAGTAAAGTGATTTTAAAATTTAGGAATATAAATAAGAATGATAATTCAAATAAAAAAGAGGACTCCAAGGTCATTGTCAGTTGATGAACTCTTTTAGTTCCGCCCAATTCGACTTCACGTGGTTAAAAAAGTTCACCAGTGGAATTATTACACGTGTACTAGTGCACGTGATTTGGGTCCCACATTGCCCTGTCTTTTGGTGGTATCCTGAGCCCGGGCTCCCAGTTTTTATGTCACTTTCTTGAGCGAACATCATTCTTTGACCAGCATACAAAATGACACAAATACCCCCAACCAACCATATCATAAGTGGTCTTCAGAAAAAAAAAAAAAAAAAAAAGAAGAAAAAAAAATCAGAAAGAATAATAATAATAATAAAAGAAATCATGGTCATTTGATTTACGAGATTGTGATCGTGATCTCATTGGTTTACTTTTTGATTTTTCTTTATACGTATATTGAATTCTTTAGAAACCAACTAAGGAGAAAGAAATTAATAATTTCTTATCAAATAAATAATCTTTTAAGTGATCGTAGTGATCATAGTTGATTTGAAAAAAATTAAAAATCAACATAATCTTCTTTGCCTATAGAATTTAAGATAAGTTGATGCTCCAAAGAAAATACTTATCAGAAGGTATTATCCCTACTTTATTCCATGATGCTCCACTAAAGGGCCAAAAAAAAAAGGGTTAAAAAGTTAAAAAGTAATCTAAATCATGAAAGAAGAAAAGACACACACACATATACATACATATATATATGTATGTGTATATCTGTATGTATGTATGTATGTATGAAATTGAAACCGAAAGTATAGTGTTAGATCGGAGCAAGTGAGCAAGAAAAAGTGAATTATTTAAATACAAAAAAGGAAAATTGAACTTAAGGAAAATTGGTACGTTATTACAAACTAATTAAGGCCTCGTTTGACAATTTAATTCAAATTATACTTTTTCATATCAGTTTTTGTTTTTTTTTTTTTTTAAATTTTTATTTTTTCTGAAAAGTTAATAAAAATTTTTAATTCAAACTGTATTTTTTTAACTCAAATTCATTCACCAAATCGACTCTAAGTAGAACTCATAGAGGAAAACCAATTTATAAAGAAAACAGGTGCACTGGCCTCAGATGAGTGGTGATCCATGTCGTTATCAATGCTTGTAAGGCAGTAGTAGCCTTCAGCCTTCTCATCCTTGCTATCTTCATTGGGCTGTCATTATTTGATGTGACAGTATATGCCCATACAAGGCTTCTCAATCGTATTGGATCGAACCAACGGTGAGTTGGAATAATTTTTTTTTATACCAACAATTATTAATCCATTAATTGAGTCTCTCTTAAAAACTTGCTTCCAATTGTTGGAATTTCGTAAATATTTCCATATTTAAAATATTTATTTGATTGAAATGAGATTGTGTTGTCTTATATGATTTGCTAATTAATTAGTTTTTTAATTTCTCAATTATTACTTTCTTGATTTTCTTGTAATAATTAATTTTCTAAGTCTATGTTCCTATAAATATATCTTTTATTGATATGAAAGAAGAAGAAGAAATGTAGTGATATATATATATTTTTTTTCTGTTAAGATAGTATCAGAATCAGTTCTGAAATCTAATTATCCCTTTAAATCCTTTCGTCATTCATTGAAGAGACATTCTTTAAAGTCCCTATTTTTATTTTCTCGAGTCAAATACCCAAATACCATGTCACTACAAGTCTCCACCATTGCAAGTCTCGAGTCGCCGGCCTCCCAAGCTGCTGTGTTCTTTCTTTCCCGTGGCCTCCAAAGCACCGAGGCCAGAGGAGCCACCCGAGTGCTTAGAGGATGACTTCCTTAGAGTAAATATCGTTACTTGTGGATTTTTTGTCCATAAGAAGATTCTATTATTATTATTATTGAAAAAAAACAAAACAAAACAAAACAAAAGAAGAGGAAAAAAAAGGAAACAGAAAAAAGAAAAAAAAAAGATTATTTTCATCCCTTGATTCCTTATTTCCATAATCCTTTTGATTTCATGATCCTTTTATCTTTGACCCTTGATGCCACTTATCACATTAATCTCATCTGAATCCATGAAAAGCATCATCGAAAAATGCATATGAAAAGCTTGTGTTGTGAAATTCATGTGGATTTGAGCCTAGCATGTGAAGCTTCTGAAGTTGAAACCTATACTGTGAAGCTCATGTGAATATTGAGTCAACATGTAAAGCTTCTAGAAATCAATCTGCTATGCAACTCATGTGAACTTGAATCTGATATGTGCGATTTCCAAAGTTGTTCTCAAAGTTTTGAAGGCAAGTTAGTAGGCACCAACTTGAGGGGTGTGTTGGAATTTAGTGAATATTTCCATATTTAGAAGATTTATTTGATTGAGATGAGATTGTGTTTCCTAAGATAGTTTACTAATTAGTTTCCTAATTTTCCAATTATTAGTTTCCCGATTTTCTTGTCATAATTAGTTTCCTAAGATAGCTTAGTTTGTGTTCCTATAAATTATATCTTTTATTGATATGAATTATAATAAGAAGAAAAAATATAACCTTATCTTCTTTTTTGTTAAGACCAATAAGAGGGGAACAAGAGTCGTAAGCTTACTAATAATTTCAATCTTAATTTAATGAAACTTTTTAGCTGGTAATGTATATATAACCATCAAGTAATTAAAATTAAATTAATTGAAATTCTTACCAAACTTTGTATTTTGTTTATAACGCACAACAAGTTTTTTTTTTTTTGGGTAAAAGTTTTTTTAAAAGAAAAACAAAACTCGCATACGAATCCAACATTCAGAAATGACTATGAATCTACTGGCAGAGTTTTCTGGAAACTCCTTGTAGCTTCCAGAGTCTATAACTTATTACCAAACTTTGAGATCATTTTCATTTTATAATTTTTTTTTAAATCTAGTTTTCAAATTCTTACTGAAAAATCATAATTTTTATCTCTCTATATTCTATTAAACATACATTTAGTGTACGGATTTGAATAGTTAGAGCTAAAAAATAGAAAAATTATAATGTGTTTGGAAAGAAAAAAAAATAATGTAAAACATGTTTCATTCGTCTTAAAATTTTATATAATTTAAAAACAAATTCATCACATTTGAACATATGTATTTTTAGTTATAAATTTTTAAAATTTGAATTATAAAATTATAATAATAAATTATAAATAATTAAAACTGTAAAAAAAAAAGATTTTATTTAAATATAATTCAAACACAAGCTAAATGGGTCCTATAAAGATGGAAAAGGGTACTTTGGTCATTTGAATAAAAAGAACGGGTACGACAAGTGAGAGACCCACAGATAGGGGGGGGGGTAGGGCCAAGTCGCTATCAAACCCAAGAAAAGTGGGGCCCTCCCTGGTTTCAGTGGGCTTTCGGTTTCACTCCCCCCATACTCCCCTCAGTGGTTTTAGCAATAATTGCCATAATACCACCCCTGCTTTAGATGATTGCCACGTACTCTTTGTCCAACGGTCCAAAATTCATAAAGGGAATCTTTTATGTCCGCCGATCATGACCCTGGTGGGCCAGATCCCGAGGGTGGGTCCCAATCATTGGAAATGGACAAAACTTTTTTTCCAATGTGGACCCCACTTGACAAGTGACATTTTATAAAATCTCCTTGGAATCCGTTTTTTTATTATTAAATTTTTTCATAAAATTAAAAAAAAAAATACATTTTTTTATTAAAATAATAAAAAAAAGAAACGAAATGATTAATTGGTCTTTCTTTAAAAATCATGACCCATATAATTCCAAACCAAACCATGGGCTAAGTCCACCCACTCCGCCCACTCCCCATCATAAAAACCTCTTTTGTGTGAAGAATTTTATATCACATCTTCTGTTCTTCTCCCCCTTCTTCACTTCACAACTTGGCATTGAAATTTTTTTTTTTTTTTTTCAATGGTAAACTTGAGCAAGAAAGCCAGGCCGATGATCGGAAAACTCTCCGAATTGTTGGTCTCCGGCCACCGGGGGGGCGGGTTTCTCGACGTGGGCATGAGCCCGAGAGGCCCATTGGACCTCAAGATGCAGTCCCCTAGGGGTCTCAAGAACTATGACCTTGGTGGGGTTGGGTTGGGAATAGTTGCAGCCTTGGACAAGTCCGGGGGTGACTATGGGAGAGATTTCCTACCAAAGTATGCAATTTGCGGCTCAAATCACAACCGATCGACTCCGATTCCCGTGAATTACGCCGCCGGCGACCGATATAGCGCTGCCTCAAGGGGCTGTGATAAAGAATTTGAGGATGATAGTTGCGAGGATTATACATACGTGACATGTCACGGACCGAACAACAAGTCCTTCACTAAGGTGTACTATGGTGGAGGTGATAATTATAACGGGAGATCGAGAAGAAGTAACCAAACAAACGATTTCGGCATTTTTAATCTTCCAACAACAACAACAACAAAAACAACAAGATGCCCGAATGAATTTTCCACGTTTCCCACCTCGGATTTCCTCAGTTGTTGCCATTTGTGCCGGAAGAAACTCGACGGAAAGGATATATATATGTACAGGTAACAACAAATTACTAGCCTTGTTTTCACTGATCTTTTTTACTAGTATTCTGTTTCTGTTTACCTTAATTGATTTATGTTAAAATTTTTCTATTTTTTTTTCTTTTTTACAGAGGGGAAAAGGCGTTTTGTAGCCCAGAGTGTCGATCGAGCCAAATTATGAACGACGAGCGAAAAGAACAACAGTGCAGATCAGAGGCATCGAGATCTGCGGATGTTGTTTCGAGCTCATCTTATTCAAGAGGCCAAATTTTCTTCTCCACTGGTATCGTTGCCATTTAGCAGTACAAGGAGACCAAGTGAAACAAATATAACTATCTATATATATATATATAGGCCTTGTATATGCGGATACACTGTTGTTATATACATGATATGAGAACCGATCAGCCTTTGTGCTGCTAACCAAACCAAGGAAACCAGGGAAATTAAAAAAAATAAAAAATAAAAAAAAAAGGGAAAGAAAATTTTGCTCCGATCTAAGGATTGATCAGCCATGTATTTTTGTAACGAGGGTCACAACGGATATGGTTCTTATTTTTTATTTTTATTTTTATTTTTTTTTGGGTGAATAATGAAGGGAAAGATATGAGATTTGTTATGGAACTGGAATTTCAAATATTATATTATGTATGTGGTGCATGGATGATTCATGAACAGAAGCAGAGAAAAGGATGGCCTGTCTTCAACGGTTTAGTTTATGTCAGGATGCCGAATTACCCAAAAATATATAGTGTGTCAGGATGCTGAATTACCCAAAAATATATATATTGTGTGTGTGTTGAATTACCCAAAAATATATATATATATATATATTGTGTGTATAAAAATTTGATGATTTATATTATAGTTAATCAGTGATTGATTATAATTAAATATTGTTTAATCAAATTAATTATATTATTTGATCAATTACTAATTTATTATTTAAAAAAATTGATTAATTATTAAAAAAAAAATCTTTTAATTAATTTTTAAAAATTTCGGTCATATTTGTTAGAAAACTGCTTACAAAAAGGTTATTTAGCTATAATTTCTTTAAATTATTTGTGCTGATTGATAAGATGTGATTGGATTTCCCAATGGAACCAGTTCCTCTGCTTCAAACTCTAAAAATAGTTTAAATTATCTGCCTATTTGAGTGTTGGTTTTGCATTTTAATTAAGACAAAAATTTAATCCGAATAATATCAAATTTTTTATGCGTAGTGGGGGTTATATGCACATTCAATTAATGAGATATACATTTTTGTGTATAAATTATTTAAACAAATATTTGTTTATTTAAGCCCCCACTAGGCTATGGCTTTGTGCTTTGGGTAAAATATCCTAAATAGTTTTTTTTTTTTTTTTAAGATATGTACGGTAGAATTCTCCAAGACGTTAATAGTCGAGTCTAGCTAGTATCCACTAATTCATTATAAAACGCTAGAAAGTAACTAAAGGCCCCTCGGGACACGTGACTAATAATCTGCAATGACTTCTTCAATAAAAACTGCCATTCGTAACATTCGTTGTTCAATAACAACACGGTTCTTAACCTTAAAAGACACATCAAAGTCATATTAGATCAAAGAAAAGTGCGACAACTGAATGAAAATTGAAGAAAATTTAATGATTCAGAATTGTCTTAATTTAAGAAAATCTGATGATTTAGAATCGTGCCTACCAATAATTTTTTTTTTTTTTTCACCTTATCTGTTGACTATTATATATGTGTAGGCTTTAGTGGGTGAAATAATTAAAAATGCTAAAATTCTAATACAATTTTTTGGAGGATAATCACCATTTCATTACCTAAAGGAGTAGAGTAGAAAAGCACGAAGGGTAATTCAAAATATCTGCCCGTAATTGTAACCAAATGATTAGATTTTGGACTCTCGAGATTGATCAAGAATCAATGCCCTAATAGAGCATATTGCCTCGTCAAGTTTTGAAATATTATTTACCGTACTTTCAAAAAAAAAAAAAAAGAGGAGTATTTAGCCCTCTTTGGGGGAGTCATTTGATATGATTTGAGCTATTTCATTTGAATGACATGCTCTCATGTGTGTTTTGTGAACTCAATTAGAAATAGAGTATCCAAATGAGGTCTTTGTTCTTAAATAGAAAAAAGTCTCATTCATATATATATATATATATATATATTGTCTTTTCTTATATCTATTTCTAAATGCATATCTAAATGTTTCTATTTAAATATTATGTTCAAAATGGTAAACATCTAAATATCAGTTTAAACGATAACTCAAATATTTATGTTAAAGATTTTCTATTCAAATGTTTTCATATCAAAAATTTTCGTTTCGATGCTTCCCCCATACATACTCTTATATGGTTTATATTTGAATGATCATTCTAATAGATATTGGTTTATCAAGTGGAGGAGTATTCAAATACAATATATGAAGAAACTAAATAATTGAAATTGAGGACTTCTTTGGCATATCAATTCAACCAACTCAACTCAAATTTTTTTGTCTTTTTCCCAAAAAATTTTTATCTTTTTTTCAAAAAGTTTTTTGTCTTTTCTGAAAATTCAAAAAAATTTACTATTCAAACTTAAAAATCTCAACTCAAATTACTCCACCAAACTCCCCCTGAATGAATGATCCAAACAAAACAATAATTCAATATGTCGTGCATCATCTGTTCTCTAAAATCCAAATCATTAAATCCTAAATTTTAAATACCAACTTATGTATCATCTATTCTCTAAAATCCAAATAATTTAATCCTAAATTTTAAATACCAATATGTACGTGAACTATTAATTTTTTACTTGTAAATATTCAAAAGTTTATCCCCTCAATTTATTGTATATATCAGTAAAAAATATTGACCTTCCAAAAAACCAAGAAAATTGATATTAACAAATTAAAATTAGAATGTACAGTCCTAGCATTAAAAATCTCAACTCAAATTACTCCACCAAACTCCCCCTGAATGAATGATCCAAACAAAACAATAATTCAATATGTCGTGCATCATTTGTTCTCTAAAATCCAAATCATTAAATCCTAAATTTTAAATACCAACTTATGTATCATCTATTCTCTAAAATCCAAATAATTTAATCCTAAATTTTAAATACCAATATGTACGTGAACTATTAATTTTTTACTTGTAAATATTCAAAAGTTTATCCCCTCAATTTATTGTATATATCAGTAAAAAATATTGACCTTCCAAAAAACCAAGAAAATTGATATTAACAAATTAAAATTAGAATGTACAGTCCTAGCATTACTCGTCTATTAATTACCCACATCGGACCACAATTATAACCGATTTTCAGATTAAGGCACTTCCCAATATTGAAAGATAGGAGATTCAAGTAGCCAAACACAGACAAACATTCAAAGACAAAAACACAAATATTCAAGAGGACTAATTTACAATGCCTACCCCACCCGATTAAGTAAATCATGCTTGGTTAATATCAAATAATCAAGTATTTTTAAAAATTCTTGAGCATAAATAATATCCCCACAAAAAAAAAAGAAAATATATCCATAATATGGTATCGCACGTGCAACGCACGTACGCTCACACTAGTATGATGGGAGTTCAGCAATCTACCAACCAAAAAAAGAAAAACAAAAAACAAAAGAAAAAAAAAAAAAGAAAAAGAAAAAAAGAGGGTGTAAAATCAGCACATCCTACAATTTTATGTTTAAATAACTTATTCGCCAAACCAGACTATAACATGGTTTTCCAACTTATAAATTACGGATAGTACATGAGATGTTGGGTGGTCCCAACACTCGGGAACCCACCATCATATATAGCCTGACCAGCTCCGGCAGCACCCATTCCCATGGCCGCCTTGAGAGCATGCTGGCCTTGCGGATGCATCAGAGCTTGGTGGCCGCCCATTTTGCTTAGCGCCATTTGTCGTTCGTAGACTGCAAAGTCAGCAGCCGAAAAACCTGGCATGTTTGGAGCAGCTGGGGGCGGAAGAGGGGTTGAACTTGTTCCTGGAGGGGTGGGCTTGCTGCCCCATGAGCACTGCAAAAGAAGAGATTTGGTTATTCCCCTTTCATTTAAAAACTAAGAACTTTCTGTCTAAGAAAAATTAGGTTATTCCCGTAAATGTCCAGTGTCCCACTGAGGACCTTCCTACGTGCTTGTTATGTGGGATTTAGTTGGGGTTAAATAAGTAAAATGTAGAATCACCAACCCCCGATCTTGATGACCATCCTTCCCACAATTTCAAACACACCCCCATTCTCTGAAGACTTTCATCAAACACCTTCTCCACCATATCACGACACTGAAGTTCTCTTGTTTGTTAATGGAGTTCTTGCATTGGTGTGGACGTTGAAAATCTTGCTTGTTGGACATTTCAGTTTTAGAGTTGGGGATTTCCCCACACATGAAGGTCATGCGATGTTTCGCCGTTTTTATTTTAACAATATCTAACAACAATATTTGTGGGATATTGGAACAAGTCTTGGGGGTGTAAAATGTAAAACCAAATGTCAGGACTCGGGAACCATTTTGGACACAAAAAATTATTTAATCCCCAAATAGAAATTCTTAATCCAACCAAAAAGTCACCACCAAAATAAAGAAAAAATCTCCATCAAGAACATTTCTAACGTACCTTAATTTGTTTGCCATAAAGCATCCGAGCATTCCCCATCTGAATGGCCCGAGCTGCCTCGGCATGAGAACTAAATCTCACAAATCCAAAGCCTTTATCACGTTGCACTCTAACATCTTCAATGGTTCCAACAGCAAGGGCATGGAAATGACGATGGAGGTCAGCCGAAGTAACCTATAAATTGTCACAACTAAGATTTAGAACTGCTAAAATTTAATCGGTGAACTGAGAGAGAATTTCACATCATTGGCATTGTCATTAGGAATATAGAGGAAAACCCCATAGCCCATAATCAATCCACGTTTCAGTCAAAAGGAAAAGGAAAGAGTAGCATCTTATTCAAGCAACCTTGAAACCTATGCTGTTTAACAATAAATGGTCCATGCAACTTTGACCCATCATCCGAATACAGAAGAAATCCATTGCTATGTATAGAAATATAGAAGAAAAAACAAAACAACAACTGCAAAACTAACTCCTCTTTGTTTCAACGAAGATGAACACTCACCACTGAAACCCACCCCCCAACCAAAAAAAGGGAAGATAAACTAAAAATGGTTTTAACAAAGATCAAACCTCTGGGGCAAGATTTCCAACATAAACAGTGGTATATTGAGGATTGTTTTCTGGTGCGTCCTCGTTAGACTTGTCTTGACCATCATCTGAGCAAAGGGAAAATATGATTATTGTATAACTAACAATTGAGAGGAAAATGTTCATAATTGCACAGTGACTACACGATAGTACAAATTCAAGTACAAGCAAACCAAACGAAAAACAAGTTAAAAGAAACAAAACAAAAAAGAATGCAATTCACAGGTGCCATATGGCTAATAAAGAGTTCAATGGCCAACAAAGGTCTCAAGCCAGCCCGATTTCTGAAGATCATCCAGCAACAAGCATGTATGTCTATGATCTTGGAAGGAATTAAAACCTTAAATTGCCACATGAAAGAATCATGGATGCTTCATCAGTATCAAAAACAGGGGAAGATGCGACTCAACTATCAACCCATCAGTACAAACCCACAAAAAAGGATTTCTGACCATGCTAATATGCCGTTTTAGAAGGCACTCTCACCTGATGCTCCGCTTGTCAGCTCTACAACGCTTTTAGAATCAGTGCTCTGCTTGTCATCATTGGAACTACCCCCTTTTGTAGCCCAGTTACACCGAATCTGTCGACTTCCAAGCCACTTCCCTGTAATTAATGTCAACAAATAAATAAAAAGTTTGAACAAATAATGAATCGATAACAAAATAAAAGAGAAGAAAATAAATTAATTTATGAAAGTGGAAAAAAAAAAAAAAATCTTTCCACGCCATTTTCCTCCAGCTGCAACTCTTAATAAATATAAGGAACAATTTGATAGAAATCTAAAAAAATTGAAGAGTGCAGCAGCATATTCCCCAAGTTCTAAAAATTTCCTAGCGAAATCAAACGAAAAGACAATAAAGAAGTATGGTCCATCCCCCAAAAAGGTACATTATCCTATCTAAAATCGTACAATTATCATACATACCATTTAAGTCATTTATTGCAGTTTGGGCATCCTGCCAAGAATAAAAAGTAAAAACATAAACCAGAGAAAAAAATCAGCATTCAACAACTAAAAACAACGAAAAGCAGGGATTTGAAAAGGCAAAATAAATATTTTAAGTAGGTTTAAGTGTTTAGCTACCTGCTGGTTCCGGAAGGAAACAAAACCAAAACCCCTTGACCGCCCAGTTTTCTGATCCCACATGACCTTTGCATCTCTGAAATGGGCATACAGATCCAATTACTTGCATGTTAAAAAATGCAGAGTATATGTAAATTTTCTGAACCACAATAATGGAAAAATCAGAGAATAACAGTAGAAAACAGTGCTTACGAACAACTCGAATAAACAGAAAAGCAAGCGAACAGTGTAGCATCAGTAACCTCAGGACTAAGATCACCAACGAAGACATTAAAATGACCTGTATGCAATAAATTTCACACCAAAAAAAGTCATGATGAGCTTCAAAAATGTTGAGAGAAGCTTAAACGAAAATTAACAAGAAGAAAAGTCCTATTGCATTTGAACCTGATGTATCCTCTCTTTGACTACTTGCATATGCCCAATTAACTTTAATAGGCTGGCCATACCTGTCAACAACAAGTTTAAACTTGGAACGGAAAAGTGAAAAAAAGTGAAACCCAAATACAGTAAAGACATGTGCTTACAGATGCCTTCCATTTAGAGTTATAATAGCAAGAGCAGCCGATCTACGGTCGAAGTAGTCAACAAAACCATAGGATGACTGCAAAAGTAGAAATATATTCAACACGTTAAAGAGCAAATTTAACAGCCTTTTCCTAACACCCTCTAAAGAGGCGAATAACAAAAATACAGAGAGTTTTGCGGTTAAAAAAAAAAAATCCAAGACATTAATAGCTTCTAGATTTTCTTCTCAAATTCAAGCATACTTATTCCATTCACCGTCATTACTTGACCAACCAGAGCAAAAAATATAAACAAAAGAAAAACCCACCTTCTCTTTCCTGATAAGTTTGCATCCTTCAAGTGGACCGGCATTTAAAAATACTTGCTGAAGATCAGTATCGGTAACTTGTGGGTGAATGTTACCAACGTACCTGCATTTCTCATAAATTTAGAACCAAATGTTAAAAGACGCAGCATAAAACCACGACTTACGAACACAAAAAATCTAAATTGAGTCAAAAGCTAAAGATATTAATAATGGGTATGTATCAAATTTTAAAATATGCTCTCGAGCACGCAAATGTGGAAGACTATCAATTTTAGGGAATAAAATACAAGTGTTTACTTATGTAAAGAAACTAATAGATTTTTGGTGAAAAGAAGACCCAAGTAACACTCAGTTCACAAGCATCCCAAATGAAAAAATTGAAAAAAGACAATAAAATATAAAATTAAAAAAAAAAAAGAGAAAAGAAAAAGGAAAATCTAGACGACACTCACACACTGCGGCAAGTACTTGAATCAAACCCTGGAGGCAGATTTCCACTCAAGATAGGCTCTATCTGCAAAAATAAAAAGGTAAAAAGAAAAAAAAAAAAAAAGGAGCCAAAAAGAACCAAAAAAGAGAGAGAGAGATAGAAAAAGGGAAAATTTCCTAAACTCCTCACAAACACTTCCAGGGATATCCGATCAAAATCGACAAACTAAATTACACCCAAAATCATCCAATGGCAAAAAGACCACCCAAAAAAACCACCCCCAAAATAAAACTAAAAACTAAAAAATAAAAATAAAAAAAAAATCATTCATTCTTAAGGCATAGTTTTCCTCTGTTGAAAAAACGCAGAAATCAATTGGGACAAAAAACATTCCCATCAAGCAAATCACAAGCAAAGATTTATCCTAAATTTCAGATCAACAGAAACCATAGATCATTTAATTTCTTTTGAAAAACAAAAGAATTAACTTTCAAATAAAAAAAAAAGAAAGAGAGAAAATCGGAAAAAGAGAGAGAGAGAGAGAGAGAGAGAGAGAAACCTGGGGAGCAGCTAAGACAGCGGGGTGGTGGTAGAGCGACTGCTGCATCATGGCCTGGTGTTTGAGCCTCTGGTGCTGCATCTTCCACACAACGATGGAGAAGATTCGAGTTCTAGGGTTACGGTAGAAAGATTTTTTGAAAAAGGGGAAAAATTAAAATTGAAAAAACAAAAAAATAAAGTACAGAAATTGAAGAACAGAAAAGGGGGGAAAAAGGGAAAAAGAAAAAGAAAAAAAAAGAGGAAAAAAAGAAAAAGAAAAAAAGGAAAACCCTCAAAATAGAGAGGGCGAGATGAGAACGAAGAACAAAGAGGATATCGGTTTGAGGGACAGAAAAAATGGAGGGCGTGGGTCGTACTTCGGATTTTATAGGAAAACGACTCTCGTCTCGATTTTCGTGATTTGTGAAATGCGCCGCGCGTCGTCTTCTGTTTGGTTCAAATAATAATTATAAATAAATAAACAAATAAGCGTCGGTTCGATTCGTTAGTTTGAGTTGAAATAATTTAGTTGTAATAGTAAATTTTTTTGAATTTTCAGAGGCAAAAAACTTTTTGGAAAAAAAACAAAAATTTAAAAAAAAAAAGATTAAAAAAAAAAGTACAGTTTAAGTTAATAATGAAATGACGAAGCAAACAATAAATAAATAACCTCATGGTTTGTTCAAAATTTTTTAAGAAAGTAAAATTACTTGAAAATTTAACCGTTAAAAACTGGAATTATATTTAGGCTCCGTTTGTTTCGTTGGTTCATTTCAAATTTTTTATCTTAATTTTTATTTTTTCTTAAAAAAGTTTTTTGTCTTTTTTGAAAAAATTTTTTATCTTTTCTGAAAAGTCAACAAAAATTACTATTTAAACTTAAAATTCCAACTCAAACTGATGAACCAAACGTACCCTTAGCATGTATTTGATATTAAGGTTTAAATTATTTGTGTATTTAATCAAAATATTTAAATTATAAAGTATAAAAATTTAAAATGTGTAAAAGCTTGAATTGTGTTTTAAAAAAAATCAATTCTGGAGTTTATTTCATTCGTTTTAAAATTCTATGTAATTTAAAAAAAAATTATCTCATTTTGATTTGTTTATGTAAATTTATGAACTTTCAAAGTTTGAATTATAAAATTGTGTTAATAGTGAAACTGAGAAAAAAAGATAAAATTAAATTGTGATTCTAAGATTTGAATTTTGTGTATCTAAATGCATGCTTAGATTGCATGCATAGTTTAATGTTAATATTAAATATCATATTATGATTATAAGATGTAGACTTTAAATGTCTTTAACTTCAATTTCTTTTTTTTTGAAAAAAAGTATAAATGATAAGAGTTTTTAGAACTCATTCTTTTTATTATTTTTATTTTTATTTTTATTTTTTTGCTAAAGTGAATGGGTTATAGGGAATTGTCCATATATCTCGATTAACACGATAGTGATAACTCGAATATAAGTATTCAACGAGAAAAATAAGTGTCCTACCAACTCATATAAAAGATGTTGACTTATGATTTTGATTATAAACTCTATTTTAATTGATTATTCAAATGCTCTTTGCAGCAAATTCATTGGTAAATACACCACTAAAACATAATTAAAGCTCAAACCCTTAATAATAAAAATAAAAACTATTAATAAAGAAAGAAAAAAACATATGCAACCTGTCTTTGAATCTCCAAGGCATCTCCCAGCCTCCGTTTGGTGTTACAGTTGGAGTTAAAATTTTTAAGTTAGAATTGGTTGATTTTTTAAAAACTAATTATAATTTTTATTGACTTTTTAGAAAAACACAAAAACTGAGAAAAAAATTTTAGGTTTGAGTTAAACCATCAAACGAAGTATCAATTTCATACAAATTGTTCAAGCCCAAAGATTTTTTTTTTATTTTTTATTTTTATATAAGCACCCTTTATGCACCCTTCCTTTAACTAATTTATTATTAATTTTTTACGTTGGCTAAGGATAAACTTAGACTTGTGATTCCTAGGGGTGTTTGGTTGGTTAGTTTGAGTTGAAATATTTTAGTTGTAATAGTAAATTTTTTTGAATTTTCAGAAAAGACAAAAAACTTTTTGAGAAAAAGACAAAATTTTTTTGAAAAAAAGATAAAAAAAAGTACAGTTTGAGTTGAAACGAGACGATGAGACAAACAAAGCTCTAAAGTCCCAAACCCCCGTTCCCTCACCGTTCGTCAATGGCTTGTTCCTCACCATTCATACACCTTAAACAATGGGAACGAAGTACAATGACCAGCTTCATTAGCCAAAAAAAATTAAAAATAAAAAATAAAAAGAGACTTAAATCAAAGACCCATGTTCCTAAACACAACTAAAACATCCAAAACAGCAAAAACATCACAGAAAAACATTAGAGAATTCTGCACGTTTGTAATAAATAAATAAATAAACTGTTCCATTGGTGCATATTTCTTTCAAGCATTCTACCAAATATTGGTTTCGAAGGTGATATTGGGAAGTCACGGAGTAATGAATTATTTTATTAGGGGCTAATTGTAATAAGTATTTAATTTTAAATACTACGATGATCTTGTAGGTCAAAATGGAGAAATTAATAAATATATATATATATTATTTTTTCCAATAAATATAAACACTATTGCCACCTAAAACGAACAAAATATTACAACAATAGCTAAAGTAATTGGGTGCATGAGTGTGTGATTTTGTTGTAATTCCATATTCGAATCAAGGACTTTTCATTTTTAAATAGTAATAAAATTTTAAAAAATATGTATAATATAACAAATAAAAATAAAAAGAATAAAAGGTTATATAACAATCATGTTTAGATCAATAAATTTTTAATTTCTTAGCTACGGTTTTTCTATCTAAAAGACATTTTGATGCATCATCCTATATAAAGAATGACATACACTTTCTTCTTCTTCTTCTTCTTCTTCTTTTATTTTATTTTATTTTATTTTATTGTAAGAAAGGATATTCACTTTCTTTTTTTAAAGTAGATATGTACACTGATGAGGAAAAAAAAAAAAAAAAGATACTGAAAAATAAAATATAAATTTAATCGAACAAACAATCCGAGTCATTTATTATCCATGAAAATTATCCCCACAAGACCATGTTCACTTTTATTTAGCATAAAAAGTGTAAACAAACGTGTTTTATTTGAATCATACTCAAGTGCTTAGCGATTTGAGTCAACCTTTTAGTTTAAAGTGAATTTTTCCTCAAATCTTTTACGGAGCTATATGTATATTCATAATGTCAAATTTATGATTTGTTGTACCGCGATGAATTTGCTATCAAAGTTAGCAATTGTCAAATTTGACATTTTATTGTTATTGGTTGATTTTTTGATTCCTTAATTTCGTTTGATGAAACGGTTTGAGTTAAAATTTTGACTTTTTAAAAACTAGTTATAATTTTTGTTGATTTTTTAGAAAAAAAAAATTTTGAGTTTAAGATGATTTGTCAAACGGAAGCTTAGTAAGTATACTGTAGTTATTCCTATATTATTTAAAAAATTAAATAGTTAATTTTTTATAAATTTTAAAACTTAATAATGATCATGGAGGTAAAATATAATATTGTAAATTATATTATCTATTGGATTATAAAATAACATAACATCTGAAATATATTGTTTTCAATAGATTTTTTTTAACAATAAATTAGCAAAAATACCCTAAATCCAAGTTATGGATTTGGTGGCAAGAGCCCTATAATTTACACAAGATGGGTGGACCAACAGAGCCCATTCTCAACAAGTGAGGCTTTCTCTAAGGCCTCATAAAAATTCACGGGTTGGGAACACATTGAGCCCAATTGTTATTGGGTGCGGATAGACAAGAAGGCTAGGAACCCATTGGACAAGCCCATAACATGATTTTCAGTACAGTTGATCACTGGTTAACTAAAAAGTATACCACGTGTTTGGTTCGTAGGTTGGGATTGAATTTCTCAATTTGAATCGGACTTGCTGCCTAAACCTACATTCTATGAAAGAAATCAATAATGCGTTTGGTAAGTTAGTATACTGGTTTGAAATGAAATTTTTAGGTTGAAATTGATTGACTTTTTCGAAAACTAGTTATAATTTTGGTTGACTTTATAGAAAATAAATAAAAACTAAAATGAAAATTTTGGATTAGAACCTTAGAACCAAAGGCACATTAAATTTAAGACTATATTCAAATTGAAAAATCAAGTTTAAACGCCAAAATCTCGGTCATGTAGAAGGCTTAGAACTCATTAATAACTCATAACAGTTAGACAGGACTATAACAAAATTTTCATGACCTCTCTTTAAAAAATATATATATATATATATCACTTATGTTGTTCTTGTAGTGATTGCGAATGCTCACTAAATCACAATCTGTCGCTGTTTAACTAAACCACATGTTTGATTCGAAGGTTAATATCGAACTTTTCAATTTAAAATGAGCCCGATGTTTGAAATTACGTTTTACAAAAGAATTTAACCTTCTGTTTGGATAGGGTATCCATGTTCTGTAATAGGAAAATTTTTCGAAACTTTTTATATCTTTCTTCTCATTTTGCAAAAGAAAAGTTCTCTTATTTTCAAACATACTTTATACAGTGCCATTTTGGAAAAAGAAAATTAATATTTTTAAAATATTCTGACAATGCACTGTCCTCAACACAATTTTTTTCTCGTTCCAAACAACCTTTTGTTTTCAAAAAGGAAAATTTTTTATGTCTCAAAATGAAAAGATTTTTTACTTTAAACAAAAAATTTTCCTTTTAAAAAACAGACATGCGATCCAAACGGAGTCTAAATTAAAGACTGTATTCAGATTGAAAAACCTAGTTTAAACTTAAAATCTCGGTTTTGCCACACCCCGCGACCCCAAATCTGGCGATTTACTCAATTCAACATACAATGTTAATCAAAGTTAGGTTAGCCATCAGAAGGGAAATAGAGACTTGGAACCGAAGCTCTTGGATATTTTACTTTCCAAGTATCTTTCCATCTTCACCTATAAGCACTTGAGGGGCGATAGAAGAATAGAAAAAACGTAATTAAAAAAAAATGTCATACTCACTAATCAACTACAAACATCCCTTGAGAGTTGCCAAAAGTCAAACAAAATGGCTTATGAAAGCTTATTCCATCACATGTAATTAAAACCTAAAATCAACCAAAACGCAGGACCACCCACCCACTTATTCAGATGGGAATTGGGTGCCTTAAAGCCATGAGCAAAATGTGGCCCACTTAAAAAGAAAGGGATTTATACTTATATTTTAAGGTTAATTTATATTATAATTTGTAAATGGATACAACTATACAAAGTAACAACTATACAAATTATAATATAGTTGTATACCAATAGATACACACACATGTGTATATATATATATATATAAACTCATTTTGGATTAAAAAAAAAAAAAGTGGGCAAGCAAACGCGTGCCGACATTAACACTTTTTTTTCTTTTTTCTTTTTTTTTTTTGGATAGGTAAACATTGACACATTTTTCTCCATAGTCACCAAGTTTTAATAATATTCTACCAAAAACAGTAGTTTTTATTTAAGACATTATTATATACTATCTGTATTTATTGATTTTTAAAATATGAGAAAATTACTTAAATAATCACTTTTTTTAATCTATTGATCAACATAACACAAATTCTTCATTATTGACTAACATGACACAAATTTTAATTAATTTTAATTTAATTTTATATCATATTAATCCAGTATTAATTTTTTTATATCATATTAATATAATGATATTTAAATTTATATCATTCAAATACTCTCTCTTTTAAATGTCTTCTTTCTTCTTCATTTTTTTTTTTAAGGAAGAATGAGTCAAAGCAAAAGGCCCGCCCCTACCATTATCAATTCATCAAAATTTGCAATCCTTATCCGCCACCGGTTGTTGTGCTTTTTTTTTTTTTTCAAAGGGAATTAAAATCTCGAGGTTTCGACGTGAAGAACGTGATTAAATTAAATTAATATGGTTAAATTTAATATGCTATATTTCTCCATTCAAAGTCTAGTTTAGTTAAATAATAATAATGCTCGAACCAGTACACCTAATTTTCCCAGCCTGAATAACTTGCTCTGCATGTGGACCTTTCTAGAGGAGATGTCTGCCATTTTACATTATGATTAGTTTTTTAGTATATGGTCAATAGTGCATACTTTATAATATTCTCTCTTTTGGAGCTGCCTTGAACAAAGCAACTACTCATTTCTTCCTTAAATTTTAAAATAATAAATAAGACGCATGTGTATGTATATGCATGTGCATATAATGTGCAACAAAAAAGAAAGAAAAAAAAAAAAAGCATTGTTTTTTTTTTTTTTGGAGTAACAATTCAGTGATCAAACTATCAAACCGCGTGTAAGATATTAACTAAATATAATTTGATTTAATTAATACCCGATTAAGAAAAAGTATCGGAGGCTCTGGGATATAGTGGGAATTCAAGGTCAATTTTTTGATTTAGCTCTTGTTTATTTTTATTTTTATTTTTTTAACTTATAGGTACGATGATTCAAACTCTATAAATTTGTAAAACTATACTATTTCTGTAACCACTTGTTTGATAATTAGAATATCAAAGAATTTACAAATGGACACTGTGTGAGCACTATATATATATATATATTTCAATTTACTTTGACCGTTTGATTATATAAACTTTTTAAATGAATGTTTCTAGTGCGCAATTAATTAAAAGGGCAAACTTGGCAATATAATTAGATCGTGTTGTTGTTAATCACGTCAAGAATGATGGGAGTGGTTGAAGTGGTATAATTCACAAGTTAAACATTTTTTTAGGTGAATAAAAGAATTTAGGATGACCCAATTACTTTTAGATTTTCAGTCTCACAAACAGAAACTCTTTTTTTTGGATATGATAAAGACAAGTCTTTACATTAATTTTCCTCCATCATCAATACAAGAACTATCGTGTCATTATCAAACCATGTTTCTAACAATCAAAGTTGTATCATATCATTATCAAATCATATTTCAACTAAATCATGTTTCAACAGTCAAAGTTGAAACGAGACCGAGGAACGAAGAAAAGAAGCATGTGGGTGTAATTCACAAGTTAAACTTTATACCTCTTGAACGAGTCCGACCGCCCCCTTTTTTTCTCACTTAAAATAGTTAAAAGCAAAAGGAATATCAAATTCTTCCAAGGTAATAAACTGTAATTTCAACTATTGAATTAATTTTTCAATGATAAAACTACAGTTTTTACCGGAAGTGAAAAGGCACAATTCCTAGCATAAATCCGACAAAGGAGAGAGAAGAAAAAAGAAAATACACTGAAATATTTGATTGTTAAACACAAATTTCAAGCTCATGCTTTCTTTCTCCAGAAGGGAGTTACATTCACTCGGAAAGAATTAACGCTTCTATAATTAATCAACGCATTGAAAGCTAACCAGTAACTAAAATTCTTGGATTATAATTTAATTACAGAATCTATGATTAATCAAGAGTTAGATTTAAGGCAGGCTCGAGTGAGAGCCAAGCCTAAAAAGTAGAGGAAAAAGAACAGGCCTAAACCCCCGCAAAATCGGAAAGATATAATGCTTAATTAACTGTGAATCCCTAATAATTCATACAATTTTTTTATTATCGAACTACTGTGTAGCTTGAGCAGCCAGGCCTAGCCATGGCTCGCCTTCAACCGGCTTTGCTGGTGCTACTTCCCCGCTGCCGATCAGGTATGGCGCTCTGGCACTGATTCTGTAAAAGAAAAATGGAAAATCATGAGTCTTTTGATCCAGAAAAATGTCTAAAGTTTCACATTAGAATATTTTCCGACATCTAAGAGCATCCGTTTCGATTCCAACCTGTCCTTTCTCTTCTCCAAGAATCGATGAAGCGAAGCTTTCCTAGCAATTGGAAGATCTGCAATAGGAAAGACGCCAACCGATCAGAAACACATAACACGTCGCGCTTGATTAACATGGACAAAGTTCTAACCAATCACAAGAAATGTACCGCAAACGATTGGTCTTGAGGGTGGTTGAACGGACTCCTGAATCACTTTGTTGCCGAAATTGGGAACAACAGTGGGGCTTTGAGGAACCGAACTGCTGGACTCCATTGGGCTCCTCGGGACATGGGTTGGGAAGGCGTTGGCGCTGTTGCTCTTCGCCTGGTTAGAGCCAAAACCAACAGCAGCAGCAGCGGCGGTGGGGTTCTGGCCGCGAGAGCTTTCCTGGCTTGCCAAAGCCATGATCTCTTTCGCCTTGTCCGCCGGAAAGTCATTGAGGACAATAACTTGTCCGCCGTAGAAGATGGTCATTTGCGCCTTTTCAGGCTCTGCCGGGGCCGGCTTGTTCAGACTGTTACACAAGTTGAACCAACTTTGATCAGAATACAAAAAACATTCCATTCCATTTCAGTTCCAAATTTCCAATTCAGCAAAAAAAAAAAAAAAAAAAAAAAAGCTCTAAAACCTATAACTTCCTAGTTCTCTAGATGAAACAAAATTAACTGTTCATACGACAAAATCTGAAGCATTTATTGCTCCACCCATCGGCAACCTAACATGCAAATTACAAAAAAAAAAAATTTAAATTTAAATTAAAAAAAAAAAAACTTCAAAAGAAGTTACCTATAATCAGCCATCTTGGGAGCTTCAGCTTCCGGGAGAGACGAACCGAAACCAGATTGTTGAGGGAACAAGTTCATGAATTTGAGGTCTCTCGATTTTTCCACAACTGGGAACAAATTCATTGTCGTCCCTGTTGGACGGTACATCTCAGAGGTCCCTGTGAAATAAACACAAAAATCATTCAGATCCACAATTTGGAACCCCAAAAAAAAAAAAAACTTTCCAAAATTAACATATATATGAATATATATATATATATATATAAACATATGTATAAAGCAACTCTTAATACACTCTCAGGTGATTCTTGGCCTGATGAAATCTAAGATAATTTATAGCAGGAGAATAATTTTTCAAAATTTCCAAATATGAAAAATAAGAATTTGAACAAAGCAGCTCAAAGGGAAAAAAACAAAAGGAACAAATTTTAAAGAAATCCAAAAAAAAAAAAAAAAACCCAAATTTCTAGCAGCATTTAAAAGGTTTAAACCTAAATTTTCCTTCTTCAGAAAAGGAAAAAAAAAAATCACTTTCTCATCTACTTAGCTTTTCTGAACGAGAAAACATTGAATCGACCAACCGAAAATGAATTTCATGTTTGGAAAAAAAATTAAAAGGAAAAAAAAAAAACTTACCGTTCGGCTCAACAATGCATGTCATGCCGAGGCTGAGATCTCCGAAGCTGCCTTTCTCCTTCAGGTACTGGCTCAGCAAACTGCACTTCTGAGAGAAGCTCGGCTTGTCCGAGAACCTCCCCAATTTCTGACCAGAAACCTCTGCACTTTCCGACGACGCCGACATGTCTGCGACCGAATCCTTAACCGAATCGAGAAAACAAAAAGGCAAATATCACCAGCTCAAATAAACCTCCGAATCGAGAAGAGAAGAGGATAACCGTTGTCTGTCTTCGTTGTTTAATGAAACTCTTTTATCTTATCAACTCTCTGTGCGTCAATATGTTGTCTATCTCTCCGTCTAATATACCGCCATTTTCAACCCTTGTCGCCTATATATCTTTCTCTCTCCCTGTCTCTGAATTTCTTTTTCTAGATTTTTTTAATCGTAAAGGGCTCGAGTTAAAGCACGAGGAATATATGTGATTTTTTTTTTTTTTTTTTAAGGCGTGGTTGCGTTCCGTGCAGTTTCCCAGGCCTCTTAAAATACTATTTTTAAATCTGTCCCTCTCCCTCTCTCTCTCTCTCTCTCGCTCTCTTGGTTTGGTATTTCAAACACGTGTTCTTTGGTCTGGCTGGCAATTTGCATTACTTGACGGCGAGGCAACTTCTGTTTGTTTTCGAATTCGGTCCCTGGATTTTGTTCTATTTGTAGTTTTGTCCCCCCGGGTCGTTCGCTTTCCTTCTTTTGTCTAAAATCCGCAATTTATTGATGTCGAGATGATCTTTCTCTCCGCTGGTAGATTTTGTTTACGTTGGGCTTTTTTGCATTAAGATATCATAAACTTATCGTAAATTTATAATTTATATTATGAATATTTAATTTTGATAATTTACATTCTGAATTTATAAATATGTAATAATTTACATTTTATTGAAAATAATATTAATCTTTTAAAAGAAATTAATATGCGATTTATATATAAATTGTTAATTCATGACATAAATAATTATTTTTATCTTTATTAATTGATAATTTTTACACAAGTGAAGTATTAATTTTCATTAAAAAAATTAATATTGTTTATCAATAGGGTGTAAGTTGTTACAGATTTGTAAGTTTAGTATGCAAATTGTCAGAATTAAAAATTCAATGTGTAAATTATAACTTTATCATAACTTTGAGGTGCACCGATACGAAAATGCCTTTCTAGTATGAAAATATTGATACATTTTTATCACCACTAGGTTAAACCACGCGTCGATTGCATTTGAATATAAAAGAATACAGGTTTCATCTCACGTTACGTAAAAGAAAATATAATAAAATATATACTTTTTCTCCGTTCTAATTAGAAATATGTACCAAAACTAATACGATCGATAATTTATTTAATGTCGGAGACACATTTGAGTACAAAGGGTTGTAAATTATAGTACCATTTTCTAAAATTGAGCTACTAATGTCAAATGCTTTCACCATCAAGTGGAAAGTAGTAATTATTGGACCACTAGCACATTGTTGAAATGGTCACACTTGAGCCAAAAAAGAAAATGTTGAAATGGTCATAGAAACGATCTGCACGAGATTTTGATGCTATATATAAATAGATATTGTCGGTAAGAAAAAGATAATTATAAATCGATAGATGCTTTCTATTAATAACATTCATTGCAATAACACTTGAGCTACCAACCGTTCTTCTTCTTCTTTGCAACCTTATTTCAATGGCGTCGATCATATTCAAAGGGTCCAAAATTTCAAACCAACAATAAATTAATGCGTAATAAATTAATTTATTTGGGCATAACAAGTAGTAATGCACTGCATTTTCAAATATATCGGTACCTATCAATTGTGGCAAGGTTCCAAGATGAGTTAGTGAAAAAATCTTATTACCGACTAAAAAATCAATCGTCCTCAATCGTTTTGAAATCATTTTGCAGATAAATATTTTTGGAAGATTATTTAATGCATAAAAGAAAGTGATTGAATTATTTTGCTAATTGATTTTTTCTTCACACTGCATTAAATATTCTTCTCAAAACATAATTTAAGTGTATTTTTGAAAAAAAAAAAAAGAAACTCAAATTTTTATAAGATAAAACACTGTAAATGACAAATGTTGATGCGTTATTTCAATACAAACCAAATAACACATAAATAATGTGATTTTCATTTTTGGGTTCCAAAAAAAAAAAAAAAAAAAAAGAGAGGGGGGAGGGGGAGGAAGCACTTGAATGACATAATTTTAGAAATCATTACACAAACATGACATAAAAACCAACACTTGACCAATATGATACAAAATAAAATCAAAGTTAACTAAAATTTGTATCATATTGGTCAAGAGTAGAGAAATTGTATTATATTGGTTAATAGATAAAATTTAGAAATCATTGTACGAACATGACACACAAAAACCAACACTAGACTAATAGACACAAAATTAAACTAAAGTTAATTAAAATTTATATTGTGTTGGTTAAGAGTGAAGAATTTGTATCATATTGGTTAATAAATGAACAAAAAACTTTTTTTTAATAAATAATGAAAAAAAAAGTTGTTGTTTAGGTATTTTTTTAAAAGTTATTATTATTATTATTATTTTGTTGAAAAATGGATTACAAAGGTAGATGTTGGTATGCTTAGATAATCTCAGAGAAGTAAATGACCTTATGCGTGATATATAGATTCTTCACGAAATAAATTATCTATATATTCTCATCAATACAATACAGTAACGACGACTCAAATCAAAATATTTTAGTAAGAAAGATAACTGTCTAACCAACCCAGGGATGTTCTAGGCATGTTGACTTAAAAGTTATTGATTTGATGTGCGCTCTACATTTCTCTTTGATCTTTGGACACGCTACCACTGTGGTACTATCTATATCAACGGCCTAAAATTTATCGTTCAAGTTTCAATTCTAAAGAAAGTGAATGAAATACCAAGCCAAAAACCGAGAAAAAGAAAAAAAAAAAAAAAAAACATGAAATGGAAATGGAGACATATCTTGACGGATGGAACACGCCTATATTTTCCCATTTGCCCAAATCAAGATGAGTCGTGACGAACTTGAACAAACCAAAAATATCCCAAAATAAATAAATAAATAAAACAAAACACTTGAACAAACCATGGATGGGCAAAAGTGATAATTCCTAAAAAGGGTAATACGTAAAGGTTAAGGTTGAGGGTTAGTTGGGTAATTTCCTGGTTTCCACCGTTTTAGACGGCGTTAGATTACTGTATGATTCTTCTACTAACTACGTGCCGACCTGCGGGTGAGCAATGCGACCAAAGTGGGGCCCACACTTTCTCTCTCTCACATCTTTTTCTATTTTATATATTTATATATATATTTATTAAGAAAATGCAAGGCGGCAAATGCACGTTCCCTCAACCAACCATATATGAACACGTGGGCTCCTTCGCAAGTTGGCAATGCCTCATGGGGGAAATTAATCGTTTCCCATTCCCCACAAAAGAAAGAGAGAGAGAGATAGAGGGGCAAGTTGGAAAACGAAAGGTGAAAAAAAGAATCTGGTGTTTTACCCTCCACGTTTAGATGTTGCGCTTCATTTATGTCAATTTGTTGCAGCAATTGGCAAATTTTGTGTGACTCGTTTTTTCTCATTTTTTCCCCTTTTTTTTGCACCCAACAAACTCGTCCAACAAAAAGACAAGCTAAAACTTAACCAATTATATATATTTTTTTTTGAGTGATCAAGTTTTTTCTTTTTTTTTTTTTTTTCTCTTGAAACGTGTCATTATAATATTTTTTTAGGGAAAGCCATTATAAGTCTCCATTTGTCTCACAAGTTTAAATTTAAATTTTTTATCTTAGTTTTTATCTTTGTCTGAAAGTCAATAAAATTATAACTAGTTTTTAAAAAATCAACAAACTCAAATTTAAAAATTTCAACTCAAACCGTTTTACCAAACGTACATTAAGATATTTTACTGGCATAGAAAGTGCTTTTTTTTTGGTTACCAATTCGTTTCATTAATAATAAATATCAATTTTTTTAAATTAAAAAATCAGATATATAATTATTGTTACATTATAATTTTAATTAAAAAATAATATGGCTTTAGAGTTTAGCCTCAAAATTAATAGTGTGTTTGGTTGGTTAGTTTGAGTTGAAATATTTTAGTTGTAATAGTAAAATTTTTTGAATTTTCAGAAAACACAAAAAACTTTTTGAGAAAAAAACAAAAACTTTTTGGGTGGGAAAAAGATAAAAAAAAAGTACAGTTTGAGTTGAAATGAACTAATTTACCAAACAAATCCTAATATCCTATTTCAAGCATTTAAAAAAAAAAAAGTAATAAAAGAAAAAAAAATGATGGGTTGGTTGGTTGGTTTTTTTTTTTTTGGGTGTGTGAAGAAAAATGAGATTATTTTTGACTGACCGAGTCAACCAAGAGATTCATTTAGCCAAAGAAAAACAAGAGCAGAGATGAAAATGTTGACAAAAAAGGGAAAAAGAGGGGATTAGATGGAATGAGGACAGGTTTCCAATCCGCGTGGGAAACGCGGAAAGAAAAGCGTAGTGCAGTGCACAAGTGGACAATGCACAAGCACAACGCCTGTATAGACACGTGGCGGAATCACAGAGGGTTGATGGCAGTGAGGGCGCGTTTTCTCCGTGATTGTAACGTGGTGGGACCCACCTGTCCCATGTTTTTTAATGTCGATTATGAACCAAAAAAATAAAAAAAATAAAAAAGAAATTAAAAGAGAGAAGAGGGGAAAAAGAGGGGTTAGTTGGGTCCCGCATGTGTGCGAGCAGTGAGTACCAAATGCGGTTTGAATTTTTTGGGAATCCTCATAAAATTACTATTATTTATTTATTATAATTAATTTTATTATTATGGATTTTTTTTTTTTTTTTTTTTTTTGCAAAATGACTTTAGGAGGTCACGGGTAAGCCCACCGACGGGGTTCACTTTTCAATAACTTTTTAATTTGTTTCGACCACGTGATCCGCGTGTCTAATACTCTAGTCTACGTAACCTTCCTACTTTGTGCTCCCCACCATACCCCTTTCTTTTTCACAATTTACAAAACTTACCCTACCCAACAGTTTTCCTATTTTCCGGGGTTTTTAATTTGAGAATTTCTATCCAAACTCGTCTTTTTCACTTGTTGTACTAATCCGAGTGGGTATGAACTTGAAACCTAATCTTGGTCGGTTTGACATTGCTTGTGGAAGTTATTTTTAGATTATCAAAGAGTCTACATCAGATTAGAGATGTTTGTTTAGTAGATTATAAAAATTACTGTAATATAACTGAATTTGATAAACAGGTTATGTGTTTCTTTTACACAGGTTACTTCGCTGTCATTTTACAAATTTACTAAAATGTCCTTACCAACAAATAATAATTTTAATCTACCCACTTTATTTATCTTCATATCAAATAATAAAACTATTTGTTTAAAGTTTATATATTATTTTCCTCTTGAAAATAATTTCAAATTTTTTTTTTTATAAAATGAAATAATTTCCAATTGTAAATTATAATTTATACATTATTTTACTATCTTTTAATTAAATTTTTGTTATTTTTGTAATGTTATGTGTATTTGAAGATGATAGCAAATTTCATTTAAGAGATAGTATTGCTTCGAGTTTGATGAGTGCAAGAAAATGATAATTTGAAGATTAAATGTCTTCCAATTAAAGGAGACACACACTAGGGGGTGTTTGAGGGCTTCTCCAAATATATCTCCAAATGTTTTTTATTTTGTTTTATTTTTTTCAATTCAAAAGTACTTTTTATTATTTACATCTTTAAATCTACGTAGTAAACTCAAATTTTAAAAGTTCATAACTTTGTTATTTCAAGTATAAATAAGATGATTTTTTTCTTTTAAATTGCATAAAATTTTGGGAGTAACAGACCAAAATCCATATTGATATTTTTTTTAACACATTTCAAGTTTTTACATTTTTAACTTCAAACATTTTTTTTTAACCAAACACACATTTTAAAAACTTATTTTAACTTCAATATAAATATCTCTAAAACTCCACTTTCAATATGTTCCCAAAATTACCTCTAGTGTTGACTTAAGTAACACGAAGAGACTTAATTTTGATCACTAATCGATTCCACCAGTAAAGTCTAATGAAATGCATGATGAAAAAAAAAAAAAAACACATGTAATAAGGCAAAACCTTATCATTAGAGATTAATGTGACGATTAATTTGACTATTTAAAAAGGAGGCAATAATGTTAGAGAAAAAAAATATATTAACTAATGATTGCAGGTATAAATAATGGATAATTTATACCCTACTCTATCATAAAATATAGAGTTTTAATATCATGCCATAGTCTTAAATAATAATAAAATCAATAAATAAGTAAATGATGCAATAATGTAATATTAATTCTATTAAAATCAAGAATAATGTAATATTGATTATGTGATTGAATGCGTTCTTAAACATTATCTATGATTGTATAATTGTATTATAGGGTTCCAACTTCAAATAAGGTTTATTTTATATACGAGTATGTGAGATGTATTAAAATTATGTAATATTTCTTTAAATTTTCATTCTAAATTAGACATTTAAAAGCGTGTGGTATTGATAACTGTTTTATGGGTTTAATACTATATCATATAGAAGTCATGGTGTTTGCCAAATCAAACAGATATATAGGAAAACTTGTATCTGTATTAAAGACCATTCTATAACATTAATTTTCGACAATTTACTGTTCACCTGAGAGTGTCCGAGAATATATATTTTACTCGAATCTATGGCTCCGTTTGGCATTTAATCTCAAACTAAAATTTTCATATCAGTTTTTTTCTTTTTTTGAAAAAGTTTTTAATCTTTTTTGAAAAAGTTTTTTGTCTTTTCTGAAAAGTCAACAAAAATTACTATTAAGGGGGTGTTTGGTGAATGAGTTTAGTTTAAGATTTTTAAATTTCAATAGTAATTTTTCAGAAAAGACAAAAAACTTTTCAGAAAAGATAAAAATTTTTTCAGAGAAAGATAAAAATTATAATGAAAAAGTACAGTTTAGTTTAAACTAAACTTATTGCCAAACGAACCTAAAACTTAAAATTTCTAACTCAAACTCATTCACCAAATGAATTCTCAGTCTCTCGCTGCCTCCCTTGACTCTTTACTTTGCACTTCCTCCGTCAGCTTGCCGGTGGGACCAAAAACACTATTTTGATCTTTATGACATAGTTCAAATTAGACGATTCCCAATCACTGTGCTAGCATAGTACTAGCATAATGTATCGAGTTCAACAAGGACATTAGCATTTTCATTGTGGTTGTTGATTCCTGACATGAAAAATGTTAAAAAGTACCAACTATAATCACAACGTTCGATTAGTAACCAACTTACTACGAAATACGTGAGTTGTCTCCCCCCCCCCCCCCCCCCCCTCTTTTTTTCTCGTTCTTTTTGGCGCTGCTTTAAACTCACCAGGGATTGAAGGGTTTTTTTTTTTTTTTTTTAATTTAAATTTTATGGTAGTTTTCTATGTTTTTAACATGTAAATTTCGTCTCCGGCATTTTACATTAGGATTTAGGGGGCTTTCTACCTACTGAATCAACTTAATATTTGTGTATTTTCTTTTTCTTCTGTGAGTTCGTTTTTTATTAAAAAAAAAAAGAGATTTATACGGCATGAACCGTCACTTTTTTACCACAATCAAAACTATAGTTTTAGCCATTTATTAATAAAGTAATTGGCCCAAATAGTCCCTAAATTTTTTTGAAGGTAACGGTTTGGTTTCTGTTTTATTTTTATTTTTTATTTTTTACCGAGCTGACTTTAAATTCCTATTTTCTTGATCAATACGGTCATTTTCGTCAAACTCCATTAGAAATCTAATGAAATCTTGCTAAAATCATCGGTTTTATCATAAAAAGACTAAAATACCTTCCCTCTTTCCCTCCTTTATCTCTCTCTCTCCCTTTCCCTCTCCCCCTCTCGTCCCAAGCGCCCTCCCCTCCCCTCCCCTCCCTCCCTCCCTCCCTCCCTCCCTCTCATTACCCCACTGGCATGAAACCAAGTTTGAGTTGCACTGTCCCCCCTCCCTCCCTCTCTCTCATTCTTTTTCTCCCCCTCCCTACCTTTCGCCCCCTCCCTCTTGCAAACACAGATCGAAGTCAAAATCCAGACCCCACGAACCTTAACCCCCATTCCCCCCGCCATCATTAAGCTCGACCTCAAAACCCAGATACCGAACTAGGTCCCTCCCCTCTAACACCCGTTGCTGTTCGAGCACTCTGATCTGGGTTTCTTCCCCCCGGTTATCGCTGAGCTAGGGCTTCGACCCCCCCGAACCAGCCCGCCGTCATTGAGCTTGGCCTCAAAACCTAAACCCCACGAACTCCAACCCCCAATTCCCCTGCCATTGCTAAGCTCGACCTTAAAATGCATACACCAAACTGGGTCCCCCCCTCATACCCACTGCCGCCTAAGCACTCCGATTTGAGTTAAGAGAGAGAGAGAGAGATAATTTTTATTAAATTAATTATTAGTAAATTATTAAAATACCTTTTATTATGTTCGAAATTAACAGAATTGGAGGGAGAGAGAGGGGGGAGGGAGAAGAGAGAGAAAAAGATTGGATTTTTTAAATTTTTATTAAATTAATTATTAGTAAATTATTAAAATACCATTTTGTTATGTTAAAAATTAACGGAATTGGATGGAAAGAACTATAATGTCTAATATTTTAAAGTTCAGGGGTCTCGAGCCAAAAAAAAAAAAAAAAAAAGGGACCAAACCATCATCATGTTCAAAAGAATTTAAGGATTATCTGGGCCAATTATTGTTATTAATATTTAATGTTATGATTGATATATGGTAACAATATACATTGTGTCGTGCTCAATAAGTTTTTAACATGAATATTGTATATTAGATAGTTAAAACTTGTATTTGATAGCTAAAATTGTACTTTCTTCTAATAGTGAAGCGGGATAGTTCAAACTGTAAAAACTTCTTAAAAAGAACATTTCATGCCATAAAATATAGCATTGTTTGGCATAATTTATCAATAAATCTACATAAGTCTACCATAAGATATAGAGTTTAATAACTACCTCTCATCCTTGGTTCTAAAAAGGAAAAAAGAACGTAACTACATGTTTGATCTAATATTGTAAAACATGATTTATTATTATTTTTTGTTTAACTTAAGGTTAAAGGGATTCGAACTCTGCATCATTTAATGCAATTGAGTGTGATATTATTATTAGATTATAGTTTCGAATATGATTGATTCTGAGTTTGTAACTAAAGCTCAACAAAAACATAATTTGTCACTCTATATATTCAAATCTTGTTCCGCTTTGAGCAGCATAACATTCCAAAATTGCATAAAAAAAAAAAACGAATATATAAATAAATATACAAAATAAAATAAAAATGAAATTGTTGAGGATCACGTTGATATGTTAATTAGGCAAGAAAAAAAGACCAGAATTGCTGGGAGATATATTGGATGCACTTGTATATCGTATAGCTATATTATTGGTTTTGATACCTCACTGGTCAAATTGAGAAGCACCTCACTGGTAGACACCAAAAATGTGAAATCAATTTTTTTTTTTTTTTTTAAAATCGTACCTAGGAGTAGGAGCAATATTTGTTGAAGAGCAGTGACATTATAGTGCAAGTATAGACCGTCACATGCCATGTTTCTTCAGATATTATAATGGTACGGTGAATGAGGCCAATATTATTGGTAAGCACATTATTATTATTATTCGAAAAAATTTTTAAAAGAGGAGGACCAGTTGTTAAAATAAGATGTCTCAAGTTTTTAGAAAATGAAATTTATTTGGTCCCTATACATGGACCACCCATGACGCTAGTCCTTCAACAATATCATGGATAACTAGTTTCACGTGAATCGTAAGTGGTTTTGGTTCATTGTGTATAATTATTTGTGGGTGCCATTTGCCAACCACTAATTGTAGATCTATTGAACATTAATCATTAATCATTACCCATTAATGGTTGATTTATTATATATATATATATATGTATATATATTATATGCATCTGTAAGATATGATAATAAAAGAAAAGGTGGCCAAAAACGAAATTGACAATAGAAAGACTTATTTGTCAGATTAATATTAGATTTTTAAGAAAATATGTACGATAATTAAATAGAATTTGACGAGCCTTCTATCAGCTATGTAATGTTCTCAACAAAGTCAACCTTCTACTAAAGTGATGATGTACAGTAAATTTTTGTTTAAGCTAAATAACATGGCAAATAAAAAGCATTATGACATTTTTCAAAAATTACCAAATACATTATGAGAATTTTATGACAGGATATGAAAAAATATTCTATCGATATGATCTTATTTTAAACCATCAACTCTAATAAAAGAAGTTTGCTTGAAATGCTTCTTTATTTGATTAGTTTTTTTAGTAGATTTAACATTTAAAAACATGCACTACTAATAATATTTCTTAAATAAAAAGCTTTCATAAATATATATTAGCAAGAAATCATAAAACGTATTTTAATAGTAAGTAAAAAGAGTAAAATTAACTATGTTAGGTTTTTAATATCGGCATTTGTAGCAATTTAGGAAAAACCAAAAACTGTTTAGGAATTTAAGTGCCGATTGTGTTGCACAATATTGTAACAAGCGTTGACACAACTATACCCGACCCATCCATGGGGTTGGTTCCTATGCAAACATTGAGAGCCACGTGATTAATTACTTGATCTTCATCCACCACCTGACTGCCTTCAGATTCTTCATCACTCCAGGTCATTTTTAATGACTTGCCCTTTTTTATTAAGTGTGTCGGCACACTTCGACTGGATATGACCAAAATCTTCACATTCACGATATTGAATTCTTTTTCCTTTGTTTTTCAGATTAGAGGTATTGGCCATCATCTTCTCCTTTTTAGGGATAAATTTTTCTGCATTTGAACCCTTTTTACGCTTTTTTATCTTCGTCCACATCTTATTAAAATTTTTTGTAAGCAGTGCAAGAGATTCAGTTAGGTTAGCCTCTTCATCATCAACACCATCTTCATCACTCAAGCTTGTACTTCAGCTTGTAAAGCAATATTTTTTATCTTTCTTGTTCTGCTTTAAATTCATTTCAAAAGTTTGCAGAGAGCCCATTAGTTCATCCAATCTTAAGGTACTGACATTCTGAGCTTCTTTAATACTAGTCACCTTGTAAGCAAATTGCTATAGTAAGGGCCTCAAGGTTTTCCTAACTAACTTAGTTTCAAAATATTTCTCTCCTAGAGCAGTGTTGCAACACCTCCTAGCACATTAAATAAAAGATCTGCTGAAACCGATGGTATGTACTATTCCAATTCTAAATGCCGTAGTGGTGATGAAGAGCTTAGTGACAATGAGATTGAGAAGGCTTATGAGAAAATATACTTTAAGTGGGTCCAGTTATGCAAATTGAACAAGAAATTAGAAGATCGTGTGACTGAGTTAGTGAATGAAAGGGATTCTCTAAATAAGGAAGTGGTTAATTATGAAATTCAGGTTACTGAAAAGGATAAGAAGCTTCAAGAAACTTATACTTGATTGGAAGAAACTTATAAGTCCTTGAAGATGCTCAGCTCCGGCATGGCTAAACTTGACCACATCTTATCTATTGGAAAATCAAGTGGGGATCATCGTGGTCTAGGTTATACGTGTGAATCTTCTTCATCAAAGACCGTGTTTGTCAAAGGTACATCTATTCATGAACCAAGTCCTCAATCAGGTATGAATTTTGAACCTAAACCTCCTAGGCGTAAACCAAAGAGGTTTATTCCTACTTGCCATTATTGCAATTTGCCAAGACATATTAGGCTCAGACGTTTTAAGTACTTGAATGCTTTAAGGAGAAGAGTGATTTTTAACCCACCAAATTCCACTAAGTCCATATTTGCACCTAAGTTGAAATTTGATTTGAAAAATAATTTTTCTCAAAAAATTTGGGTTAAGAAGTCTAATCTTAGGTGCTACATTATTCATCCCTATTTAAAGCCAAGTATTTCTGAAAAATGAGTTCACTGTTCTAGAATATACTGCAATAGAAAATCAACTAGCAGGTATTTTCTTAAAGCTCATGAGATAGCGAAATTTGTTTTTTCATGTTCTTAGGAATTAGCATGATGAATTTTCTTGGTTTTTGCATTGCATATTAGGGCTTACATTAGGCATTAGGCATTTGATCTTTGATTTGATTTGTTTCTAATTCATAATTTTCAAATTTTAAATCTTGAATCAGGAAAATTTTCAAATTTTCAAATTTCAAAATTTCAAAATTGATTTGAGTTTTGTAGGATATTGATTATGAATTGGAACCAACCCTTTTGTGCACCATGTGAGATTGATGGTATTTTGAGTTAAGAGGATTTTTGTTTGATCTTATTGTCGCTCCTAGAAAGAAAGAAATTAAAAAAAAAAATAGGGATGGATTTAAAAGAAAAAAGAGGCCTTTGACAAAAAAAGCTAGTTACCCTAATGTGCGAAGCTATCCATGAGTAATATTGGCACATGTATCACCAATATGTAGAGGATGATCTATTGTGAGAAAAGAGCTGCCTTAGGGATAGAGTGAAAGCTACCGACTGGTCGTCCACAAAAATTTGAAAAAAAAGAAAACAAAGTATGGTGAAAGAGAATTTGGAATAAGGTTTAACAAAGGTCGTATTGAAACAAAAGGTACTACATATTGAACTTTTCACACACACAATTGGTTTTGATTCTTGATCAATTGAATTCAATTGCATGTGATTCTAGTTTAAGTTTTAAACTTTCCACCTGATGAAGGTGAAATGTTTTGAATTAATATCAATTGCTCATGTTTGAATTTTCTATTTCATGCATTTAAGGTTTCTATTTTGTTTAGAAAATAAATAATAAATAATAAATAAAAAAAACGTGTGCTTGTGTATCTTGAGCTTGGGTATTTATCTGTGGTGTTGCACCTGATGTTGCAACATAATATGTAATAGTTTGTGTTTTGATTGATTAAAAAAAAAAAAAGAACAACTCATGTCGTTTTTGAGTGTTGATTTGATTGAAAGAAATGTGGGTTTTCAAAACATTTTTCGGTTTAAAAAGTTTATGATTTTTCACTTTTTTTTCTAATTTTCATCTCCCTAAAGGAAAGCCTAACCCCCAAAAGTCATAGAGATTTTTCAAATTTGTGGTTTGTTTAAGTTTGCATTATAGGTTCAAGTTTGATTTCTCAATTGCTCTCATCATGGCATTATATGAATGCTCCTCACACTTCATTCTTGGGAGTTGGATCAAGATTTGTATTTGGATTACTTCCTTTCACTTCATTGGTTGATGGTAATCACGGCGAGCATGTGCTAATATTAGTTTGAGAAGTACAACTTTTAGAAGTGTTCTCTTTGGCATTTGTTGAGCCAAAAAAGGGGAGAGTATTGTTTTAGAGGGAGTAATATAGTTTTTGGTTTTTGGGTTTATTTGTTATTTTTGGTTTTATGTTTGTTTTGGGCCAAAAATGCCAAAGGGGTTGTTAGGTTTTTAATATTGGCATTTGTGGCAATTTAGGAAAAACCAAAAACTGTTTAGGAATCTAAGTGCATGTTGTGTTGCAAAATGTTGCAACAACTGTGTTATAGGTTGAAGCAGATTGTGACTTGAAAACTATTGGGAATTTGACTTGAATTGGGAATGACGTGGCGAATTCAGTTGGAATGTGATCTTGGTAGATAATTAAGGAATGAATAATGCTGTAGAATTATTAAAAAAAAAAAAAAAAGGAAATCTTGTGGATTTGTTTTAAAAAGGAAAATCTAGTTTAAATGGGATCTCTTAATCCTATTTAAATTAGGATTTCAAAAAATCCAAGATTTATTCTTTAAATAGATACAATTTCAAGGGAGATTATTATGCAGAGGATTTAACAGATTAATGTGCAATATATTGAGAAAATACTCGGATAATGATGGAAAAATCTATTTCCTAAAATAAACAGATTTGAAATTTGAATTTTGAAGTTGTTACAGAATATGTTTCAACATTATCTATAGTAAGTTCAAAATTTGACTGAAATCCAAAATTTGTAGTATGGATCCGAGATTTGATTTGGAATTATGTGCAGCATATTCACAAGTCTCAAAAATAGTTTGCCAAGTGTAGAGCACATAGTTATTCACATGGATCTTGAGACTTTGAAGTTTTAGTGTTCTATCATTCTTCGGGAGAAGAATTTGGAGTCTTTAAGAGGAGACGTTATTGTTCGTTGAAAGAATAACTTGGAGCTTTCGAGAGAAGGTGTTTTCAGTTGAAGGGAGTTTAACAATAAGATGAGTAGTACTCACCGAACGGATTTGGCTAGTAGATTTAAGACGATCGATGACAATAAAAAGAGGGAGTCTTCGAGTTATATAAGTCCGAGGAGGCTGATAATTATTTGATATTAGTGAATTATTAGATAGTTGGGTGTGACTCCAAAGAGTAGGTGTGACAGAACCTCCTAAAGATTACATGTGTCTTTTATTTATTTATACTTTCAGTAATTTAATTTAATTAAATCGGGTAAGTGATAAAAATGGATTTAACAAACTATATAAAGTTAGAGAAAAAAATAAAAAAGAATAAAGTTTGGTGGGGGCTTAGGCATATATAAAAACACTAAATCTGAGAAAATACTCGGATAATGATGGAAAAATCTGTTTCCTAAAATAAACAGATTTGAAATTTAAATTTTGGAGTTGTTACAGAATATGTTTCAACATTATCTATAGTAAGTTCAAAATTTGAATGAAATCCAAATTTTGTAGTATGGATCCGAGATTTGATTTGGAATTACGTTTAGCATATTTACAAGTCTCAAAAATAGTTTGCAAAGTGTAGAGCACATAGTTATTCAAGTGGATCTTGAGACTTTGAAGTTTTAGTGTTTTATCATTCTTCGGGAGAAGAATTTGGAGTCTTTGAGAGGAGACGTTATTGTTCTTCAGAAGAATAACTTGGAGCTTTCGGAAGAAGATGTTTTCAGTTGAAGGGAGTTCAACGACAAGACGAGTAGTGCTCACCAAATAAATCCGGCTATTAGGTCCAAGATAATCGGCGACAATAAGAAAAGGGAGTCTTTGGGTTATAAAAGTCCGAGGGGCCTTATAATTATTTGATATTAGTGAATTATTAGATAGCTAGGTGTGATCCCGAAAAGTAGGTGTGATAGAATCTCTTAAAAATTACATGTGTCTTTTATTTATTTATACTTTCGGTAATTTAATTAAATCAGGTAAGTGATAAAAACGGATTTAACAAACTATATAAAGTTAGAGAAAAAAAAAAGAATAAAGTTTGGTGGGGGCTTAGGCATATATAAAAACACTAAATCTGAGAGAGGCAAAATGAAGAAGCTAATAAGTTTTGAAGGACTCAAGTTAATTTAATTAAAAATAAAAAATAAAAATCGGTAGGTATGTCTGTCTTCACTCGACACTTTTTAAGTATTCTATACTAAAGAGCTGCCACTCAAAATAAGTCTTGTGAGTTTCAACAATAAGGTATTTATATTAACACATTTTTTAATTTTATAATTGATTAAATCACATGTAAAATTGCTAAAATCTAATAATATATGTCCAACAATTTAAACCAAAACTCTGTTGACCTGATATTTTTTTTCATATTCTATTGTTGAATTTTCGATAAGTATTGTTGGGGACCAATTTTTGCACTGAGCAGCCTATAATGGAAAAGTCTTTCTTTTGTTCAAATTGTTGAATAGTTTATAATGGACAAAACGATTTAGTATCTGCAAGTAAACAAATCCTGCCTAACCTCCATACCATTTTGTCGTCTTATTAGCTTTCGAGAAATCAATGGTATCAACAATATTATTAACACGTTTTACACTTTTTGTCATAAATTTCTGTTTAGGGGCTTCTAGACCGAGTGTCATACACCTATATATACACATATATGTGTCTCTGTGTGTGTGTGTACAATGTACTAGCTACTAGCTCCATTTTGTGGACCCAAAAGCTTACTATCAATGAGTTGGGTATTTGGGACAATCAGTATATATATGTTTATGTGTGTGTATGTATATATACATGTGTATATATCGAAGGCAATAATTGTCAAGATTTAATGCGAAAGAGATGCCATCTTAATTCCATCAATCATTCTTTGTTATAATGATCGAAAACGAATTTTACCAAACAAGTTTTCTTTATATCTCATTATATCTGTTATAATATCACAAACAGACAAAATGGATCTACTTATTCTTTTGTCATGATTAGTTCTGTGCAGCTGGCCCATGCAGATGCTAATTAGTACGAATAAATCAATCGATCGATCAATTAATTAATTAATTAATTAATTGATTAAATATTGTTCTACAGCTCTATCGATCCATGACTACATATGAACTAAGAAGTGAGAATGTTCTTTTTTTTTTTTTTTTTTTTTAATAGGAAAATTATTAGTAAGTGACAAAAATGTTATAGTGCGTATTACCTTTTTTTTTTTTTTTTGAGAATGAATAAACTCCATTATTGACTTTGTTGCGATTATGAATGAAGATCCTATCCTACTACGCGTTCTATGATGTGAAATGAAATGGACTCGGGCAACAAATTACATTCACACCAATAAACATTAAAAAGTTTGAGGATCCGTTTGATAAATGAGTTTGAGTTAAAAATTTTAAATTTTATTAGTAATTTTTGTTAATTTTTAAAAGAGACAAAAAAACCTTTTCAGAAAAGACAAAATTTTTTTAAAAAAATATAAAAACTGAGATGAAAATTTTAATTTGAAATGGTGTTCCAAACACCTCCTGAGTCGTTTTAGTAACAGTAATAACTAGAGATTCAGAACTTATAATTGACTAGTTGCAAATTAAGAGACTTGTGTGATATGAAAGTTTTTGTTTGTGTATTATTAGAGCTAATCACCACACATGCAATATGACATTAAAACTATGATCACTTAGAGCAATATAAAATCCAATTACCATTGATGGTGTCGGCAATAGCGTTTGTGGGAGTGGATTTCGGATGGATCAGAAACAACGTCGCATGAAAAAGATTTTAAGCAACTGACTAAAATGACGACACTTGAAGAATGAAACTGAAACTGCCGAGGAGCTGAAGCAAAACTAGAATCGTGTCTCGTCAGATGAAATAACTCGATAATGGAATTAAAGAGGAAGAAGACACGTGTGAGGCCATAATTAAGGAAGAAGGATGAACGGTCAAGATTGAAGAATTGTAAACTTTATTATTGGAAACACTATAGATAGCAATTAAGACATGAGATTTGTATTGAGCTCTAGAATTGGAGATCAAAATTTGTATTTTTTTTTGTCGTTTGATAAGATTTTGACACACGTTCACTTCTTGATCGAAGTTTTAACTCTTAATGTGTATACTTGATCTTTTAAAACATAGAGTTACGTATGACACACACTGATCTCCTTCTTTAGTCAGTAAATAATATAAAATCCAATTATTATTATTATTATTATATATTTTTACCATGCGACTATTTTTTTTTTCTTTAAATTAAAAATTCTATTGTGACAATTTTACTAAATCTGCTCAAGATATTTAATCATCCATAATTTTTGTTTCTTATGATCTCATAAAGTCAGCTTGTTGCTTATTCAAAAGAAAGCAAACACAACTTAAAGAAAGAAAACAAAAATGTTATAAGGAGTATATATATATAAATATATATATTGTATATATATAATCAAAATGCTACTTCTGTGGCCTCCCTTGGCGATTCAGTGAAAGGACGGTTCGTGGGACGGTGCTGATGATTGCTTTGTACTAATTTTGTGACCACAAAAGGCTTCTGGTTTTGTTTTGTCTTGCGCCTCCCACGATTCCACTCTCATGCCAAGGATTCTAATGAGTAATTATATACCACCAAGGCTTACATATCCACTTGACGTCTGCACAAATCCAAATAATATCTCTCGTCTTTCCGTTAAAGCGTCCTTATTCATCCCCATTCAGTTGGGTCCACCGTCCCTCTAATCTCGAGTCGGGATCTAAACGAGATTTATCAGCTCTTTAATCTCGGGTCATCTCGACTAGATATGAATAAGGTTTTCCTTTCCATTAGTGCTTGTTGACCTCCCATAATCGGTAGCAGAAGTCAGTAGAGTATTGTCTTTCTTTCCTTTAGCTCCAAAACTTTATTCGATGAAAACTAATATCAAATCCAAGATCTCATTTTAGTTTAACAAGAAAAATTATTCAAAAATGTATCTGAATCCATAAAGACAAATTAAAAAATGATGGAGTTTTCTACAGTCAAATCTCTTTAGTTTCCTTAGGTGCTCTATAGATTCTCTCTCTTAATGGAGAAGGAGGAGAAGAGCAAATATTACTTATTATGATTTGACTTACCATAACCCTTATAATGACCTTTATATATTAATTCAAATTAGGTTCCCATCAATCCTAATTTTATTAGTATTGGATTTCTACACATTAAAGCCCATACCTAATAGATATCTTTAGAGTCTAATTAATAGATAACTTATTTGACCCTATTAAATTAGATAGCCCATAATATAATTGTTATTTAATATGTAAGCCCAAAATAAGAATTAATAAAATCCCAACACATGATACAAGCAATGACAAATTTTTTTTTTAAATTTAAAATATATAAAATAATCTAAAGTAGAGTATTGTTTTGAATCCTATATTTTTTTGCTAGTTTATAATGTTTTTAACATTTTTTTTTTGAATTTTGATATGATTCTAGTTAAATTTAACATTCAAAAATATGAATTACTGATAGACCACCTAATCATAGAAAACGGGTAAAACTAATATTGGACAAACTTTTTTAGACATCAATAATAAAAAAGATATCGATTTTTTATTTATTTTTATTTTTATTTATTTATTTTTGTCATATCTAAGAACGTGAACAATGTACACCACAAAGGCTAAGCCACGGGATCATGGATTTTGGTCTTGTGAGTTGCTTGCCTTGCTGGTTTGGTGAAGAATGAACATATAATATACTTTGGAAAATGACAACTCAAGCAGCAAGAACGAATTTTCTGCAGGTACTATTTTGGTCATAAAAGATCACATGAGTTCAGAATATAGATGTGGTCCAAATATATTTCTTATTCAACAAACAAACAAATAAATAAAAATTATTCACCAAAAAAAAAAAAAAAGAAATGGTCACATTGGAATTCATAACGAAGCTGCCGAATAAAGTTTTTTACTTTCATATTTGGTCCACTTAACCGGGCTGTTTTCTATTCAATTTGTACCATCCGCCAATATGTTAGGTGACGTCTATCCTTCTTTCATACTTGACTCGATTACAAATTTCTGATCTCAAATTTTTATTTCTAAAAGTTTAACATCTTAGCTTGTATGTCGATAACATGCAATCGTATGTTATAACAATAATTTTATATCATTTGATTTTATTGTAAGTACTTGGTTATGTGATAGCATGAAGATTTCAAGTAAATGAAACTTAAAAAAAAAAAAAAAAACACAAAAAAGATTTAGTCTTTCCCACACCAAGCGTTATATTTTTTTTAGTTGTTGTTGGAACATCCAGCGTTACATTCCTATCATTTTCGGGTATAACAAGTTACTCTCATTAGATTTGAGTTAGTGTCGTGAAACTCACCCCTAATTCATTGAATCATTGGTTGGGCTTGGAATAAGGATTTTTTTTTAAATCCAAAATAAAAAAAAAGAAGGAATTAAAAATTAAAACAAAAAATGTTAAACAATTGTTCAGAGTTCAAACTCCAAACACTAAAATTCAATGTGTATCCAAACACTACCTCTAAGGATGAGTGCAGGGACGAGCGAGCTAGGGCCTAGAAGGTTTACGCCGTCAATGGTGTGTTAATCTGTTTCGTTGTTGGTTAAACAACTGCCAAACCCTATGGGGGATTCTGTTTGATTGTTGTATTTTTAGAGTACCGTTGCTTCAATCAGACAATTGTTTGGGTCTAATAATAGGAAATACAATAAATCATTTCTATTTGTTTTTCTTTTTTCCTCTTGGATATATGTCGAAGATTTATTAACGTCAAAATATATATTAGAACAATAAAAATTTAGTTTATATTTGTATTTTTTTTTATTTGAGTTTTGAACGGTTGAACTCATAACTCAATACCGTGGAAATAACTCACAAACCTAAGCCATCACAATTGAGATTCTCTTCAAACGTGCATCATTTTCGGAGTCCCACATCGCGAAATAGAGAAAGAGATGGGCAAAACCCATTGTATAAGAGGTAATTCCTCTCTTTTGTTATTTATCAAAATAATTCCCCTTCTTAGTTATCGGTTAGTTGTATAAAAGCACTGATACTAAATCTAATTCTAATTTTAGTGTAGAGGTCTCTCTAGTTTGTCTATGAGAGGTTAGTCTCTCCCGTGTGGTGAGAGGTGAGGGTGTGCTATGGAGGAGATGCTAGGGCGCATGAGCTCATTCTCGATAACGGAGGAGGAGGCCACGGTGATCGGTATCCCGGATGAGGTCGTGGAAAGGGGTCGAAGGGAGGCTAGATTTGGACTGTTGGGGAAGATGTTATCATCCAAACCATATAATAAGGGCTCTCTGATTTCCACCATGACCAAGCTTTGGGCCGCCAACGGGGATATCTCCGCCCAGGTAATCGACCATGAAATCTTTCTTTTTTCTTTCGAGAAAGAACAGGATAGGGCCAGAGTCTTGGCAATGGAGCCTTGGTCTTTTAATAAGTCACTGTTAGTCTTAAAGGTTGTCAATGGTGTCGATGCCCCTCGGTGGGATAATTGGAGTTTTACGGGGTTTTGGATTAGAGTGTACAACCTACCGTATGATGGGATGACTCGTGAAATCAGTGAGAAGATAGGTAATGGGATCGGGAAATTTTTAGACGTCGTCACGGATAGGAACAGATGTTGTTCGGGGTTGTATATGCGGTTGCGAGTGCAAATCGATGTTTCTAAACCGCTTAGACGGGGTGCGATGGTGCAACTTGGGAGTAGAGGGGTAACGGTATGGACGGATTTCAAATATGAAAGGGGTGCCGGATTTTTGTTTTGGTTGCGGTCGCATTGGCCACGGGAGGTTGGAATGTGTTGATGAAAATGTTAGGAGACTGAAATCATCGGACCGGCTATTATATAGCCCGGAGTTAAGAGTGGATGCTCGCTACGCAGGACCGGGGAAAGGTGGAGGAGGTCGACGAGACGGTACAGGTGGTTGGAATGAACGAGCAGAGGACTCAACACGCCCCACGATGGGGACGTCTGGAGGAGACCGGCAGGAAGGTCGCAGTGGTCGGAGAGTTGGGTTGGTGGAGGTACAGCGTCCATCGCCGGTAACATTGGGAGATCGGACGAGCCACCAGATTCCCAATCCGGAAACGTCTGCCCAGGGTTTCTCGCAGACTCCGGATTCGAGGGAGGCGGATCTGTCGGTGACTTCCAGTGAGACGCGGGAGAAAAGTACGGGGTTACGTGATATGGGGACGGGGATTACGGTGGAGCCAAGCGGTAACCCCGCATCTTACGGGATTTCTTTAGTGGGAAGTGATGGTGTGTCTAATTTCTCCGGCTTGCATTCAACGGACAGTTTGCATGGCTCGGCTGACGTGGTAGGTATGGTAGTCAACGGTTTCAACGTCCCGGCTGGAGGAGGAGTTCGGGTTGAGCCTAGTGAGCTGGAGCAGGCTCAGGAAGCGGAGTTACTTCCCAAAGGAAATCTCAGCGCTGATCAAGCTTCCAAATCAGTGCCGAATATGCAGGCCCCGATTTCTTTGGAGATCCCGGATTCTAGGGAGGCTGTCACAGTAACCTCCCTTAACGTTACGCATGTTTCGGGGCTGTCGAGCGAGGAAAAAATGGAAAGTTTACATGTAAACTCTGGGAGTGTTTTGCTTGGTTTGGCTAAGCTGGATAGTCACGTGGGGAGTACTATTCTCTTTAATGAAACGGTGCGCTTTGGGATACCTCCTTACCCGAAGCCAGAGTTGCAGACGATGGGTAGTTTGCATGGCATTGTTCACGTCGAGGAAGACGGTGTTGGACACTGTATCACCTCGGCAGGACCCACAAGTCTGGCTAGCAGGAGAGTTGGCAAATGGAAAAAAGATGCTAGACGTAAAGGTAAACCCAGAGCGGGTTCTCACTTGTCGGGGACAACTCAACTTGTGAAGAGGAAAATGGAAGTGGAGGTGGTGGCAGATGACGGCGTCAAAGTCCGAAAACGTGAGGGCCAATTTTCGGGAAGCTCTGAACCGGCGGTGGCTGTCGAACAGCCCCGCCAAGGACAATGAGTGTCTTATGCTGGAACGTTCGGGGGTTGGGGAACCCCCGAGCGTTTAAACGGCTCCGGAAATTAATCCGGAGTATGTTCCCAGATATGGTCTTCCTTTCGGAGACTAGATTATATGGGCAACGGGCCGCGAGTTTAAAGAGAAGGTTGGGTTTTGATGGGATGGCTTTCGTCAATAGTGAGGGACGAAGTGGTGGTCTCGCGCTTCTTTGGAGGGATCCTTGGCAAGTTCGGGTCCGTAGCTCATCGTCTTCCCACATTGATGCGGATGTCAGCTCCGATGGGGGCGATAAGTGGCAGTTTACAGGTTTCTATGGACCTCCAAAAAAAAAGGCACGCCGTCATGCATGGGAGTTGTTGAAGCGTCTGCGCTTTAATCCGGACACGCCGTGGGTCTGTGGAGTTGACTTTAACGAGATTTTGAAGCCGTCGGAAGTTGTCGGTGGAGGAGAGCGGTCTCTCAGTGATATACTGCAGTTTAGGGAAACTCTGGAATGGTGTGACTTAATGGATCTGGGCTATGTTGGTCCAAAACTTACTTGGGACAATCGGAGGAACGGAGTTGATAATATCCAGGTCCGTCTGGATCGTTTTGTAGCCAACTCTAGTTAGCGACTTAAATTCCGAAGAGCTAAGGTGGTTGTTTTGGATTTCTAGGGATCTGACCACAAAGCTATCCTACTCTACCCGGTGCCTAATAGGAAGAAAGCTAATGGCAGGCAGTCGAACGAGACCCGGTTTCGGTTCGAACCTATGTGGGCAAAACAGGAGGAATGTTCCAGGATAGTCGAAAACTTATGGAAGAATATGCAGCTGGGTGGCTCTCCAGATCGTATGGTCTCTGGATTGATGTCCTGTGCTGGATCGTTGAGGAGATAGGGCTCGAGAAAATTTGGTAATATTCCCAAAAAAGTTGCCCGACTTCAGCATCTGGTGGAAACACTTCATAAGGGCCCCCGCGATAATGATTCCATGGTCAGAATTCGAGAGGCAGAAAAGGAGCTTGATAAGGCGTTGGGATGGGAAGAAGAATACTGGTGCCAGAGGTCTAGAGTAGAGTGGCTTAAAAACGGAGACAGGAATACCAAATATTTTCATGCCAAAGCTACATCAAGAAGGAAGAAGAGCGAAATCCTTGGTTTGGAAGACAGGGAGGGCCATTGGAGGAAGGATGAGAAGGAGATTAAGGATGTTGTATGTAGTTATTTCTCGGAGATTTTTTCTTCCTCAAATCCTCAATCTTCCGATATTGATGTAGTACTCAACTGTATTGATGGGCGGATTACTGATGATATGAGAGAGTTCCTCCTATCCCCTTATTCGGTAGAAGAGATTCGGCGGGCAGTATTTAATCTGGGCGCGACTAAGGCTCCGGGTCCTGATGGGTTCCACACTATTTTCTTTCAAAAAAATTGGCCGGTGTTAGGACACGAGATATCCCGGGTGTGTATTGGTGTTCTTGAAGGAAAATACTCTATTCGTTCTTTCAATAATACTAATATCGCTCTTATTCCGAAGGTGGTGGCTCCAAGAAAGATGGCAGATTTTCGACCTATTAGTCTCTGTAATGTAATGTATAAGATTGTCACTAAGGTTCTCGCTTTCGTCTGAAGACTATTTTACCCTTTTTGATTTCAGCTAATCAAAGTGCCTTTGTCCCGGGTCGATTAATTACGGATAATGTGATTGTTGCTTTTGAGTTGATGCATTCTCTCAGTAGACACCGTACGGGCAGAAAGGGTTGGATGGCTTTGAAGTTGGATATGAGTAAAGCATATGATCGTGTGGAATGGTCGTTTCTTTTTGGGGTTATGCGGAGGATGGGCTTTCCGGAAGAGTGGACTAGTGTGGCTGCGGATTGTATTACTACCTCTACTCTCTCCTTTATGGTTAATGGGGAGCCATGTGGTCAACTAGTTCCTTCTCGCGGGTTGAGGCAGGGGTGTCCTCTCTCCCCCTATCTCTTCCTTTTATGTGCGGAGGGTCTCTCGGGTCTCCTTTCAAGGTCGGAAAGGGAGTCTTCTATCTCTGGATTCTCTTGTTCGCGGAGTGGACCAAAGGTTAGCCACCTCTTCTTTACAGATGACAGTCTCTTGTTTTGCCGTGCTTCCCTTAATGAGTGTGTGCATATTAGAGAGGTCCTAGCTATTTACGAGAAGGCTTCGGGGCAACTAATTAATATGCAGAAATCAGCTATAACTTTCAGCAAGAATGTTCGGGCTGAACTTCAGGTCTCAATCCTTAGCATGTTGGGATTAGGGCAGACACAACCTCACGATAAGTATTTGGGCCTCCCAGCGTTGGTGGGCAGGGGTAAAAGAGAAGCTTTTAGGAGGATCAAGGAGAGAGTCTGGAGTAAGATGCAGCTGTGGCGTGGAAGATTATTCTCTATGGGGGGTCGGGAACTACTCATCAAGTCGGTGGTGCAATCGGTTCCAACCTATACTATGAGTGTTTTCCGCCTCCCGAAGGCCCTCTGTGAGGATCTCCAAGCTATGATGGCCAGGTTCTGGTGGGGGAGTGAGGGTGAATCAAGGAAACTTCATTGGTGGAGGTGGGACAAATTATGTTGGAGAAAGGAGGATGGTGGGCTAGGCTTTCGTGATGTTTTGGCTTTTAATCAAGCTCTGGTTACGAAGCAGTCATGGAGAATTCTTCAAAACCCTGACTCTTTAGTTGCCCGAGTCTTAAAAAATAAGTATTTTAAGGAGACGAGTCTTTTTGAGGCAAAAGCTAGAGGGGGCGCATCCTACTTATGGAGAAGCATTCTTTGGGGGCGCGATGTTATCAAGCTTGGGGTTCGACGGCGCATCGGGGATGGGCTTTCTACACGGGTCTTTGATGACCCATGGATTCCAAGACCCTATTCTTTTCGTGTGATTACGAAAAGGCCAGAAGGAGGTGAACACTTGATGGTGGCTGACTTGATGGTGGAAGGTAACCGGGGATAGGATAGATGTAAGCTTGAAAATACCCTTTGGCCGGTTGACCATGAGATTATAAGAGGTATTCCTTTAGGTCTTGGCGCTGGAGGTGACAAATGGGTGTGGCATTTTGATCCTAAAGGTATTTACAAGGTTCGATCCGGGTACAGGGTAATTATGGAATCGATGCGATTAGAATCCTCCTCCTCGGGTAATCCGGATATTGGTTGGTGGAGGAAGATGTGGAGTCTACCAATTCCCCCGAAAGTTCGGCTGTTTGTGTGGCGTGCCTTCCATGAGATTCTTCCTACGATGGCTTCTTTGAGACGTAGAGGCATTGACTGCGATGGTGTTTGCCCGAGATGTAATGACGAGATGGAATCTACCTCACATGCTATATTTGATTGTCCGACATCACAAGCAGTGTGGAGGATGTCACGGTTTTGGAAGGTGATTGAGAAAAAGAAGACTTGCCCATTCGCGGATGTGCTAAGGAGTATGAAGTTCGAACTTCCCACGGAGGATATCGCTTTGGTGTTTTGGTTAAGTTGGAGATTGTGGGGTGAAAGAAACAAGGTTGTTTATGGAGGTGAAAATGGAGATCCCCGTATCATTTTTGAGTTGAGTATTGCTAGTTATGGTGAATGGAAAGCTTTGTATTGTGATCCAGCCCAACCTCAGGAGGTCGGCTCAGATATTTGGGTACCTCCCCAACCGGGATCCCTTAAGCTAAATGTCGATGTCTCGGTTATACCAGGAAGTGACTGTGTTGGTATAGGTGCTGCTATACGCGATGAGAAAGGGTTTATAGTAGGTGTGTTGGCGAAGTCAGTGGACGGACCATTCTCCCCATTTTTAGCAGAGTGTATAGCCCTTCGTGAAGGATTGATCTTTGCTAGGGATTTGAGTTTGGGCCCCCTTGTGGTGGAAACTGATGCCATCAATGTGGTGACAGCTGTGGGGGAGACTCACGGGTTGTCGGTGGAAGGACCGATCCTGGAGGATGTCAAACAATTACTTGTCCAGTCGCATAGCGCAAGTGTTAACTACATTTGTCGTAGTGCTAATCATGTTGCTCATGTTTTAGCCAGGTTTGGATTTAATGCTAAATGTACCAATGTGTGGCTTGGAGAGACTCCTTCTATAGTCTCCAATGCTATTTTGGGCTATGATATTGATTAATAAATTGATTCCTTTTCAAAAAAAAGTTGTATAAAAGCACTATAAAACTTAGTGTCTCTTTTCTCTTATAGTCTTTTTTTTTTCTTTTAATACTTAAATATGTCATTTAAGAAACTATAAAATGAAGTTTCTCTTATAGTCTTTTTTTTTTTTTTTTCTTCTTTTAATACTTAAATCTGTTATTTAAAAAACTATAAAATGAAGTGAAGAAAAGAGAAAAATATTAAAATAGTTAAATCACAAGAAAATGAAAGATAATAAAGAGTAATGTCAGAAAAGAAACAAAAAGCATCTATTAAGTTGATCTATCTCAATTGTTTATATTTATATATAAACTTTACATATAATATTTACATTTAAATGACTTGTAACATGCTAGTCTAATTTAATTATATAATTCTATCATAGATAATAATAACTTTTTTACTACGTAGATCTTATCTAGCTTCATAATAAGGTTGAGATCAGACAATATGTAAATAATATGTAAATTTTGATCATCTACATAGTATAATATGTAAAATTTGATCATCCAAATAAATTTGATTTTGTCATATAATCGTCACATCGAAGTGAATTTTCTAGTGATTTAGAAAAATAGGACATACCATTTGACATTGGTGAAAAAATTGTTTATTAGGTTAGTGCAAATTTGTTTATTAGGCTACTCAAAGATTATTATAACAGTTCTTCTAAACACGATGAAAATTATCAAACAAAAAAAGAAAGAAACATTGAAAATTTTTCCAAAATTGTTCTCATTACAAGAATCACCACCAACTTGAGAACAACGGTTTCTAACATCATAAACAACAACACTAACAAGAAGAAAACAACAATAACTCATGAATGCAATATCATTATTACGATCACTCTTGGTAATCTTAGGAGACAGACCAGTTTCCGCAGCAAAGGCAAGACGATCCAAGATAGACAAGAGCGCACTAGTAACAATATCAAATGAACCCGCAACAAGTTTAGTCACGGCACCAAGGACATGACCTTAAGGTCGTGAATGACAACTCCGATCCCAATGGACCCGATGTTTGGGATCACAACCGCGTCTACATTAAGCTTAAGAGACCAAAGATCAGGAGGTCTCCACCAATTAGGCTAAACCCAATGGGGCAAGGGAAAGGTGAGCACTTTGGCTTGCGGACAATGGCGGAACCAGACTAATTTTAGAGAAGGAAAGCAAACATTAAAGAATAAAGTATATAGAGGACTTATATAGGAATAATCAATTTTTAGTGGAAAAAATGAGAAAAAAAAAATTTTTTTTGAGGTAGAATTGATAAAAACAAAAAATAAAAGTTCACTAGGGGCTCCCCCACACTCGTTCAAGAGTGACTTCGCCCCTGCTTGCAGAGACCTGAACTCCCAAAGATAATTTCAAGCTTTTGAGAAGAGAGCATTAGCTTCACAACCTCTCTTGTTTTACAGCCGTAGGTTATATGGTACCAAATATGCCAAAGAATCATAGAGAAAAGCTCAAGATCATCCTTGGTCGAAATTGGTCCAAATTAGATCAAGCAAAGTCTGTAAACAGAGGTTTTGACCACACACGATATTAGCCACCAGATACAAGAGACGGGCATGAATGACGTTGTTTCAATTATCTTGACAAAGACGATATATTAGATTTAAGATTGATTATAAAAACTCCCCCTGAATTAAGTACAATATAGAAAAAAGATGTAGGATTTTGTTCACTCTTCTTTAGGTTTTTGTTTGTTTGTTTTTTTTTTTTTTTTGTTTTGTTTTTTTTTTTTTTCACCATTAATGGAACAAAGATGAGACTCATGTTACCAAGTGATAATGGGAGAAGAAATCGTAGGTGAGATAATGCATTATATGAGAAAAAACCCTAAGTATTCATTATACTAGGGGTAAAATAGCAATTGCATAACTAATGCTTAACAACCGGCCTTAATTGAATGACACATGCAATCCGTAAAAATACCGAACACAAGAATTAAAAGAACTTAGTTCGGAGAACGCCATTACGTTTTGAAATTCAAGGTGTTAAGTGTACAAGGGCTATGGTTCAGAAGGAATTTTTGTAATCCGAATTTTACTTGGTACCTTGAGACTCTGTTGAAAGTGTCATAGTGATGAAATGAAGCATGAATGTAGGGTAATTTAGTAAAATAAATGTTTGATAGTTGATTCGGGTGCGTGCATTGAATGAGACTCATGTTACCAATTGATCCAATATTTGAAAACCACAATTTTAGATCAATTTAGAAGCATGAATCCAATCCAATTCATCCATAAATTTTAATCACTCAACATTTATTTTTACCAAATTGCCCTTCGCTCACCCATCACAAGAGCTTGTGTTTTATTCCGTAATTTTTTTTTTATATTTCTATTACGAAGGTTCGGATGCCAATAGTATAACATTTTATAGTCTAAAGATGTAAAATAAGACTAGGTATATTTCTCTATGGCTATGATTAAAATTAATCCCAATTCTTTAGAATATAAACGGCTGGTAGTGGGTAGTAGCTTTCAACTTAGGGAATACAATAAAGCAGATCATGTTGACACACTTTATTGCTTAACAATTTTCTTTCATTCAAAATGTTCTTTGACCACATTTTCTGTCCGACAAAATGAAACAAAATTTGTGAAAATTGGATGGTATCTTATTTAAGGAACAAAAGTGGTGCATTGTCAACCGAAAAAACGAATATAACTAATGATAATTTTATACTAACTCTAACATAAGGTGGAGCATTTGAATCCTCCACCTCAAGTTAAAGAGAAAAAACAAAAAACATTTCCACGATTGTATATTATTTTTAAAAAATGCTATACACATCATAATAGAAAAAAAAAATTTTGAAAAATGAAGTGAGAAAATACTTAACTCACAATGACCTCAAAATTAACTGCTCTAACTGCATCCGGCGCGGTTGCCAAATGCATATGTGGAGTTCTTTTGAGAACCCTCACGTCTTCTCAGAAATCATAATCTATATCGGTCGTGTTCTGTAAAGCAGAGTGCTTAACCAAGTGTTCTTGCTCATCGTACCTATCAAGATTCTCACAAGGGGCCGGGAAGACGGTCCCTATCACCCGACCTTCCACAAACGCACATTGGAAGATATGCTTCTTCTTGTACGTTATCCCCACCGACATGTCCCGGAAAGTCACGTTCCTCACCGGGATATCTTCGCTGCCGTGGATACGGACAGGGACTCGGACTCCCTGTCCATGGATGCTTGTGAAGCTTATGTCCTTGAGGATTGGAAGAGCCTTCCTGTCATAGCCCTCGTCAGGGTGTTCGTTGTAGTCTGTCTTGATAACAATGCCAACACGGACACCATCAAACGTTAGGTTTCGGTAGGTTATGTGGCGGACATATCCACCTCTTCCGGGGGCTGTCTTGATCCGGACAGCACGCCTTGAGCTCCAAACTAGGAGGTTCTCGATGGTGATGTTTGAAACCCCACCAGACATCTCACTGCCTATAGATACTCCAGCACTGTTTCATTTCAACCAAGGTGGACATGGATCAGCATTAATCTTGATTTCTTGTTATAACAATGAAACTAGCACAGAATCAAGCAATGGTAACAAACTAACAGCAGTCACTCTCTCCTATGTTTTAAGATTTTAGTGCGGAAAAAAAAAAAAAAAAAAGGGTTACCGGAGATAAAGATTGGTTTCCGCTTACGGTTGCCAAAGGAATTCAAGGGAAAAAGGCCTAATACTGTTCTAAACAAGATTGATGAAGTAGGTCGTTATTCACATATTTTTACACAACCTAATGAATCCCTCAGATATTTTCATAAACAGCAGTTGAACGGAGATAAAGAACAGGGCGTGTGTAAGACTCACCTGACCATAGAGCGGACAACAAGATTCCTGATGAGGATATTTGATGAAGGTCGTCCATAAGCAATTCCATACTGATCCCAACCACTCTTAATAGCAATCGCATCATCTCCAACACTAATGTAACAGTCCTCAATCACCATATCCTCGCATGAATCTGTTTTCCATGTAAAGTTGAAGCTAATTAGTTCTCATATTTAACGGATATTTATCCACTTAATGCTCACAAAAATTTGGATAACTTCGCAGAAACTAGCTTACCAGGATCGATTCCATCAGTATTTGGAGCTTTGAATATGGGAGCCAAAATAGTGACATTTCTGATGGTTACGTTCTTGCAGTCATAAGGATGAAGTGTCCAAAAAGGAGAATCGCGCAAAGTTATATTGGCGATCAAAATGTCACTTGACCACATGATCTGGACTAGCGGGCCCCTGGTGTAGTTGAGAAGCTTCTGGCGATACTTCTTCCACCACGTTTGACCCTGCCCATTTATGGTACCATTATGCCCTGTTGGTCAGTGAATACGTAAGTATAATCAGAAGAACTCACAAATCAAAGTGTCACTGTGAAGACAAAATGGTCGACTAAGATTCTAACCATGAATATGCCAGGACTAATGAACTGACTTTTGAATACCTTTGTAAATGATCTTTGGAAAAAGAATTTTACAGGCATGATGACTAGTTGCCTGGGAAATGTAAACGGCAAAAGAGCGACAAAACATAAGGTATACCGTATGCCTCTGGAATACACGATAGAAAGATGGAAACTATTGTTTTTCCTCTTCCTCGTGATGGCATTGGATTTCAGGGTGAGGGGAGGGGGAAAACAGAGCAAAAGAAGTTTGGACACATTATTTTCATAACCTCTTCACTAGTTTTCAGTGAACCACACATGACTTCACCTGTGGGGGAATTCTGACATAAAGGCAAAGCGGCTGCAAGTGACTCCTATCTATGTTCTTTTTTTGAAATTACTATTTTTTACCTTTTCAGTCTCCTTTGTCTTCAGAGTAAATATTTTCAAAATTACACCTTACACAGAATAATCTACGGAAAATTTCTCAGCAAGTCTGAAAACCAAGCATTAGTTTCCCTCAGGCATGGGATTATGGCATCACGAGTCATTAGAGCAGGTTATTGCCACACATTAATCTTAACAGTGATCTTGTGTGCAAGACCCAATCGTTGCACCTACTCCCAAATACAAATTAGTTTGCCAAAATTCGAATTCCAAAAGCTACAACTTCCATGGTTAAGGGTTTATCTATACTCACAAACTAACATCTATTGACACAAATGGTGACTTCCACATCCAAAAAAAAAACCACACATACACATTGGACACAAAAGAACACCACATAATCCCCGATGTGAGGAACTAATTTACACTCAACATAAGTTTGACGAGTTTATATTACCTGTGATAACAAGGTCTTTAAGATTTTGGCCGTGAATCAAACTCCCATACCGAGGCCCAGGACGCTCTCTCCCATACCCATATGAAGGCAACGGAGGCATTAATGTCCAATACTTCTCATCCTGTCACGTATCATATAACAGAACATTTAGATCATGCAATAACAAATCAAGTACTAGACTTGAGAGATAGAGAGAGAGAACAGTATCAGAAATGAAGAAACTACATATTAGCAACTATAAATCCACGATATGAGACGAAATTATTGATGCAACCGTGAATCCAAACTTGCGGGCATCGACGTAATCTTGTCAAAAAGCATGTTAAGGAGTAATTAAATCACAACTTCGCATATAACAACCCAAAGGAATTTCAGATGTCATACAGTTTTACCTTCTTTCCCACAATTGTTTTGACTCTTCAAACAAGGGAAATCAGGTGAATGATTTACAAGTAGGAAACTCGACCACTAGTAGGTCAGGTAATGGATAATGATCACCAAAACCATTATATCTCTAAAGATTGTCACATAGTACATAAACTTATTTCCCGCTAGCCTAGCTCAGCCGGTGGGAGGACAAGGGTATGGGTTGCAACTCCCGTTCGAAACTTGAAAGTGTTTTAATTTCTCTTTAACAAGTGAGAACCATAGCCCCATATTGTATTAAGAACAAATAAAAATAAAAAATAAAAAATAAAAAATAAAAGGTACAGAAACTTCTTCCATTCGTACTAATTTTAGTGTTCACTGCCATAAATTTAACCTGCAGTTTGCCACTGATTAAATGAGTCAAAAAACCGTTTCTTCAATGATCTCTACTTCTAGAACACAACCGATGTCAAAGTGCATAACAGAACCGAACTAGAATGAACAAACATATTAAAGCAAAGCTAGAAAAGCAAAACCCAACTAGACAGAACAGAAGAAGAAAAACCCACCTGAATAGCAAGAATTTCAGCGTTCTCGGCAAGGAAAAGCGTCATGTGGCTGGTGAGATTGAAAGGTCCGGTGAGCCAACGACCGGGAGGGACATTGAGCTGGGCACCACCTCGCTTGCCAAGCTTGGAAATAGCCAAAACCGCCATCTCAAAGGCCTTGGTGTTGACCGTAACCCCGTCGCCGACCGCCCCAAAATCCGTCAAATTGAAGGCGACGGGCCTCGTCCTGGGCAAGGGCTTGGAGGGCAGAGACCGAGCGGCGCCGCCGAAGAAGGAAAACCCATGAATTACATTCCTCTGCCAGACGAAAACCGAGAAGAAGGCGGCGACCCAGAGCGCGGCGAAGAGGGTGCGGTGCGAGGAGACGAAGGCCGGGACACAGCGCCGGAGGTCGAGCCTCTGGCGGTAGTGGTGGAACCGCCCCGCCGCCGGCGCCGCCGGTGAGGTCTCCACCATGGTTGCGAGAGGGGATAGGGTTTCGGATTTCGTGTCGTGGGCGGATCTATTCCTTTGGTGAGATCAAAAGGGTTGTTAATGGTGGAAATAGAGTTTTAGAGAGAGAGAGAGAGAGAGAGAGTGGGTGAGATGTCAGCGATCGGAGTCAGGTGGACATGGTTAGTGACGAAATTGAGTGCTTTTAAAGGTAAGGCTCTTCTTCTTTAACTCTTCTGTTCTCTCCGAGATTGAAAAGGAGAAGGAGATAGAGAGAGAGAGAGAGAGAGAGAGATGTGATTCTGGAGTCGAGAGTTTGCATCTACTTCCTATGTCCACATTATGCCATTTTCTTCCCCTTGTGAAACTTTGATATTTAACAAAAAAAAAAAAATTATCACTTTTAACAAATTTTCAAAAAAAGTCAGTAATTAGTTTTCATTTTACTAATAAGTTTGGATCACTAATTTAGATCTACATTCTCATTATTCCTATTTTCAAAATAATAACAATAATAATTTGTAAATTGGAATTCTCGAAATATTTTTTTTGTCAATCTTTTTTTTAAAATATATATATATCAAAGTTAACCAATCTCATTATTTATGGTCCAAAAAAAAAAACTCACTATTTACGTCTTCAAATCTCTCTTAAAATCCAAAACTTTAAAAATTCATAAAGATTTTATTTCAAATCAAAATAAAATGATTTTTAAAAATTATATAAAATGACGAGAAAACAAAACAAGTTTAAAATCTAAAACTTTAAAAGTTGATAAAGATTTTATTTCAAATCAAAATAAGATGATTTTTTTAAAATTATATAAAATGACGAGAAAATGAAACAAGTTCTCAATTGTTGATTTTTTCTTGACACATTTCAAGTTTTTTAAGGCCCGCTTGTTTGGGAGAGGGAGGGGGAGGGGAAGGGGAAGGTGGAGGAGTAGTGGGGACTTTTACGGACAAAGTTTTGAAGATTGGTTAAAATATAAAATAAAAATAAACTGTGATATAGAAAATGACGTAAAAATTTAAAATGTGTTCAGAAGAAAAGATGCAAAATGGATTTTATTTCGTACAGCTTTTCGTTGTAAGTATTTTGACATAAAAATCATCTCATTTCGACTTGTAACAAGAAAAGTATAGATTTTTAAAATTTAAGTGTCTTTTTCCCCCTAAAAAAAGTTTTAGTTTTAGTTTTAGTTTTAGTTTTTTTTTTTTTTTTTAAATGGGAGAGAAAGAAAGTGAGTTGTAGATTTGAGAGTTTTGTAGTTAAGATGACAAAATACTGTCTTGAGACATTATTCCAAACGGACTCTTATATTTTTTAATTCTAAATAATTCATTTTCAATCAAATACACAATTACAAACATTCATTTATTTTCAATTAAAAACATTTTCAAAACTCTAACTGAAGTATATCATCAAATATCCTCTTAATTTTTTTTAATTTAAATTTAACTTAAACTTAAATTGAAACTCAAATCCAAATCTAAATTTTTCGCTTTTAAAAATACTAACATGCTCATTTTTCTCTCCCACAAACGTATATTTAGATGTAAAAAGCTACAATAAGAAAACAAAATACTCTGAAATAAAGCATAATTTTAAAAGGTAAATCGCTTCAAAATCATATTGTATTTGAAAAAAAAAAAAAAAAAAAGCTACTTTAATATAATTCGATGAGATTGTAATGCTTTAGAGGTATGCTATATCAATAAGGTATTTCTCATTCCCTCAAAATAATTAAGAAAAAAAAAAGTATATACTCTCTCTCTCTCTCTCTCGTACGTATTTGATAAAGTTGTGTTTTTCTTAATTACTTGTACGTGTCTCTCGCTCTCTCTCCCTCTCCCTCTCCAAGAAATATACTATATTTGATAAAGTTGTGTTTTTCTTAATTCTCTCTTTCTATACTATATTTGACAAAGTTATGTTTTTCTTAGGGCATATTTGATAATACAACTCATTTTAAATTAAATTATACTTTTTTATCTTAATTTTTATCTTTTTCTGAAAAAGTTTTTTGTCTTTTCTGAAATTTTTTTTTATCTTTTCTGAAAAGTCAATAAAAATTACTATTAAAACTTAAAAATCTTAAACTAAACTCATTTACCAAACACCCCATTAATTACTTTTACGTCTCTCTCTCTCTCTCGATAGAATATGAAATATATTATATTTGATAAAGTTGAGTTTTTCTTAATTAAATAATGATTTGTTTGATTTTAGGTGTGAATATAAAATTTTCATATCAGTTTTTATCTTTTTATAAAAAATAAACAAAAATTATAAATAATTTTTGAAAAATCAATCAATTTCAATCTAAAAATTATATATCAAACCCATGATCTAAACGCATGCTTACGTTATGTTTGGAATTTAGATTTAAACCTAAGTTTTTCATCTCATATTTTATCTTTTTTCTGAAAAGTTAATAAAAATTATAATTAATTTTTTAAAAGTCAACCAACTTCAACCTAAAAATCCGATATCAAATCTTTATTTGAAACGCAAGCTTATTTTAGACTTTAACAATTTTTACCTATTTTATCGTTTTATTATGATTTTGACTCGATATAAATTTCAGAACGCGTGCAATATGCTAATAAGGCCATAATGTAGAATTTGAATACTTAAGGGAGGATATCGACATATAACTTGTAAGATTAGATATACAATTTAAGATCACTTTTTGGATAATAAAGTTAGGATCACTTGTGAAGAAAGGGTCACACCAAGTCATGTGGTGCTGAAGTCATAGGGGGACATATTGTTGACTTTGGAGCCTGTTTGTGATGTTGATTGCGTTTGAGAATGCTTATTTTTAGGTCTTATTTGATATTTAAGGGGGAGTTTGGTGGAGTAGTTTGAGTTAAGATTTTTAAGTTGGAATAGTAAATTTTTTTGAATTTTCAGAAAAGACAAAAAACTTTTTGAGAAAAGACAAAAAAAATTTTGAGATGAGATGAGATGAGATGTTGTACCAAATGAACCCTAAACTTAAACTGTATTTTTTCATCTCAGTTATTATCTTTTTCTGAAAAAGTTTTTGTCTATTCTGAAAAATCAACAAAATTTTTCAACTCAAACTTAAAATTTTCAACTTAAACTTAAAATTTTTAACTCAAACACATTCAACAAACGAATCCTTAAAGTTTGATCTGAAAGTCCTCTATTTTCCACTTTCCTAACAGTAGCCTTGAAAATGAAGTGGACAAGTATCAATTTGGCCTCATTTTGCTTTAAAAGGAACTCTTTTGTGCGTGGAAAGAACAAAGAAGACTAATTCAAGTGATTTTATTGTATAGAGTGCTTTATGTTATACCTGATAGAGTTTTTCTAATTTGTTTGGCATGTTTATTTTCGGAAAGGGAGAAAAAATAAACAAAAGAATATTTTTCCAAAATTTTTATATCATTTTTCTCATTTTAAAAAAAAAAAAGCTATCTTATTTTTAAAATTATTTTGTACAATATATTTTGATAATCATTTTGGAATCTTTTTAACATTTTAATCCAATGAACTATTTTCGACACCATTTATTCTCATTGTAAATATTCTTTTTGTTTTCAATAAGGAAAATTTTTTACATATCCTAACACTATCTCATTCTTAAAATAAAATAATTTTCTAATCTCAAACAAAAAAAATTTTCTTTTCGAAAATGAACGTGCAATTCAAACAGGTCTAAGCTCCGTTGTAAAGGGAATTCATAATGCCAAACCTACAAGATCTTTGGGGCAGGACTGGACTTATCCCTCATTAAAAGGCGTCTTAAGCTCAATGTCGATGCAGTTGCTTTTTCAATAAAGTTTGTTTATTTGTTTTTATTTTTTTTTTTTTTTTTGGTGAATATTGGTATTGTCGTGGACCAATGGCCAGAAAGGTCAGTGGTTGCTTTCATGCTTTTTCATTTCTGTATTGATTGTAATTAGAAAAAAAAAAAAAAATGGAACTTTATTTGCCATTGAGAATGATTATAAGGCTTTGTTTGCCTCTTCATCTCATTTCAACTCAAACTGTATTTTTTTTGTCTTTTTCTCAAAAAATTTTTGTTTTTTCCCAAAAATTTTTTTGTCTTTTCTGAAAATTTAAAAAAATTTACTATTACAACTAAAATATTTCAACTCAAACTAATCAACCAAACGGACCCATGTGTGATAACTTTTGTCAATCATCTGTCCATTTAAACAATTGAAGGTCCTATTGTCTATGATTTTATTTACATTTTGATAATAGAGTTGGTCAGTGATTCAAGTAACTTTATTCTTGGACAAGGTAATGAAGTTGGCCACTCACCAACTAAAAGTCTATTTCTTTTCTGATATAAGGTTGTGTATTGATTTTGACGATCTTTTTAATTGTACTCTTTTAATTATTCTCAAATATTTAAGGGATCCATTTGGATAAATGAGTTTGAGTTAAAAATTTTAAATTTGAGTTGAAAATTTTTGTTGATTTTTTCAGAAAAGACAAAAACTTTTTTAGATCAAAGACATAAAACTTCAGAAAAAAAAAATAAAAACTGAAATGAAAATTTTGAAGTTTGAACTTGAATCGTCAAACGAATGCCTAAATAAATTCTAAATTATTCTTCTACACTGTTTGGTACTATTTATTTTTATGAACGTGGTACTTCATTGCAAACATTCAAAGCAACAAAATACTGAAGGAAAGAAAAAAAAAAAAAAAAGAAAAAAGAAATAGAACATCTTTACTTCGGTTAGTTTAATCATTAATGAGACGCCAAAATGGATCCAAGTACAATGAAAAGTTGAGTTAGGAAACAAGACACAAGACTACTTTTAGCACCCGTTTGCTTCATCATCTCATTTTAACTTAAATTGTACTTTTTTTTTTGTCTTTTTCCCAAAAAATTTTTGTCTTTTTCCCAAAAAGTTTTTTGTCTTTTCTGAAAATTCAAAAAAATTTACTATTACAACTAAAATATTTTAACTCAAACTAACACACCAAACACCCCCTTAAGAAACAAGACACAAGACTACTTAATGATTAGTGTGTGTTTAGTTGATTAATTTGAGTTAAAATATTTTAGTTGTAATAGTAAATTTTTTTTTGAATTTTCAGAAAAGATAAAAAATTTTTTGGGAAAAAGACAAAAAAAAATTTGAGTTGAGTTGGATTGAACCAACTAACCAAACAAAGGCTTAATGATTTGGAAAAAGATACGAAAAATTGGAAAGAAAAAAAAAAAAAAAAAAAAAAAAAAAAAAAACAACAACTTCATTATGGAACAAAGTTTGCATCTTTGGTGTGCCCCCACGCGACAGATAAAATTAAACACAAGCTAACCCAGTCTTGCAACGCCTGGTTTACTATAATTATGAATAATGATTCCGGAATATGTTAAAGACTTAATCCTATGTTTGGTGAAGTGGAAAAAGAAAAGGAAATGAAATTGCTGGACCAATACGAGAGAGGAAAATAGAATCTCAAGTTGTTTAATACTTAAGAAAGTTATCAATTACGAGAATCCATTATATTTTAATCATTTTTATTTTGAAAAGAGAAGAAGAGGGAAAGTTGACGCAAAGTGATTAGACATTTTTTTTCCCCTCTTCAACTAAATAACATGAAAGAAAAATCTCTCCGTTTCTTTTTATTTCCGTCACTTTTTAGTATTTTATTTTTCATTCTTTTTAATGGATTAGTAATATTATTACTAACGGCAGAAATATTATACAATATAGTATATCTAATGAGGTTGTTTTGCGGCAGAGAGAAGTAATACCGTAGAAGAGAAGACATGAAGTAGGAAAACCGGTAAGGTGTTACAATCTGAGAATATATATATATATATATATATATATATAAAGTCACTGTGAGAAAGCAGTGGATTAGCTACACCCCCACCTAACTCAAGTCTTTGAACGCCATAAACCAATGAATTAGAGACAGGGTCTTAAACTCATTTTAATAATCAGAAACGGAGCCGCTTCGTACCAATAGATTTTGCCCTCGAACCCCGACCAAGTCACTTCCTTAAAGTTTTGCTTTTTTTTTTTTTTTTTTCCCTAACAATTTTCTTACAATATGCCTTTTATGATGTTGCTTTGTACCTAGTATTTTTTTTTTTTAATAAAAATTCTATTATAACATAAAAATGAAATAAAGTCAACTACATTTCTATACAAATTTACTGTTTTGTAGATTTTAACCCTTGTTTGACATATTGTCTTGGATTGAAAATTTTGTATTCGAATTAAAAATCTAAAATGAACTGGCGTGATTTGAAAAAAGAAAAATGAGTGTAATGCAGGCTTCACAAATTTAAAAAATGAAATTTTTTTTTTTGAATTTGGGATGATGTGTAAACACACAATAAAAGATTTATTAAACTTGATTATAAACTGAAGAAGACAAAAAAGATACAATAAATAGAATGAGATAAAACAGAAAGAAGGGCTTTAAAAAAAAAGTTGCACCATTGGATTTAGAATTGAATTTTAACTTAATTCAAGTCCCTAAGAAAACAAAAACTGTGATTGTAAAGTATAGTTTAATCGGTAATTATATATCTGACTTCACTATAAGGTGAAGAATTCAAATCTTTAATTTCTTAGTCAAAAAAAAAAAACCACCAAACGAAGCGGTTATCGACCCACACTACGGCTGGTAGGAGTCGGGTCAAAAAACCATAATAGACTACAAATAAAATTTCCAAGCTCAAGACATCATCTGCTCTTGTTTCCTTGTTGTGCCACGTCACATCACACCCTATCGTGAACTATCCATTTTCCAGGGAGTAGATAAATCGTTAAAAACCAATCCAAGAAGAAAGCCTTTTTGTATAAAAAGCTTTTACATTTTGCCAGAATATTTAATCACTGCTCCCTAACAAATATAAAATGGCCTTGTCCATCGCCTCCACTGCACTTTCTAGCGTCCCAAACAGGTTTGTCTACTGTTTTTATTATTAATTTTAATTTTTTGCTCTATAGAACTGCATTTACTTCTTTTAACATCCAGTGGTTTAGTCACAAACTGCTTAACATAGTTTCTGTTTTTGTCAATTACAGAGAATTGCCATTGATCAAGCTTTCATCGGGACAAATCTCGAAATTTTCGTCGTTGGGCAAAAGTCGGGTTAGATGCGACGAAAAGCGGAATTTCAAGTGTTTGTGAGCCTCTGCCTCCGGATAGACCTCTGTGGTTCCCTGGTAGCTCACCTCCTGAATGGCTAGATGGCAGGTTACAATTCTCCATTTGCCTTCTATTCCTAACATTGTTTCCTTAAAATTTTTTTGTTCCCTTGACTTCTTCTTTCTTGTTGGTTTTTAGCCTCCCCGGGGACTTCGGCTTTGACCCTCTTGGATTAGGTATGCAGTAATGATACACTCTCAATTTATCAAATTTCGAATATCGAGTGATAAGATAGTTGATTTGTTTTAAATTACGATGGTAAATGATATAAGAGTGTAGTTATGCATTTCTTGTTTAATCAATTCAATATCGACAAGTGTGTTGTATTCCAAATTTGATAAACAATTTGGTACAGTTCGAAACATAACCCCCTCGTTTAATTGTCTTTTAGATCATACTAAGAAAAAAAGTTCCAGCAAGAAATGGTTAGAACGTTTTTTTGTATGTGTAGGTTCTGACCCGGAGACGCTAAAATGGTTTGCGCAAGCTGAGCTGATGCACGCTAGATGGGCAATGCTGGCGGTATCGGGGATTCTGATACCGGAGTGGCTTGAGAGACTAGGATTCATGCAGGACTACAATTGGTATGATGCCGGAGCTAGAGAGTACTTTGCAGACCACACAACCTTGTTTGTGGTGCAATTGGTGCTAATGGGCTGGGTCGAGGGTCGACGGTGGGCTGACATGATCAACCCGGGGTGTGTGGACATCGAGCCCAAATTGCCCCACAAGACGAATCCTAAGCCCGATGTGGGGTACCCGGGCGGACTGTGGTTCGACCCGTTTATGTGGGGAAGAGGGTCTCCAGAACCCGTGATGGTGTTGAGGACAAAGGAGATCAAGAATGGCCGTCTTGCAATGCTGGCTTTTGTGGGGTTTTGGTTCCAAGCTATTTACACTGGGAAGGACCCCATCGATAATCTATTTGCTCACATTGCAGATCCTGGTCACTGCAACATATTTTCGGTAAGGCTACGTACCCGACATTTTAGTTTTCTAAACATTGTGCGCTCGTAAACATAGAGACTTAACGTGCTACAAATGTATTAGTACATGTTTCTGAATACTAAATCATATGTCTAATATATAAATTCATTATTCATATCTGCAGGCTTTTACTTCACAGTAAATGTTGTCGACTTCGAAATGGATATCAGAGGACATTTAAATTGTTGTCACACCAAAGCATTCCCGCCTCTATGCATGTTCTTTATGTAATTAGTTTATTTTCGTTCTTTTTAAACAAAGCAGAGCAATTGTAAATACCAAGAAGCCAAAGTAACTCTCTTTATTACCTTATTTTCTTTCCTTTAATTTCAAATTCTAATTGTGATAAACAGAAGACATCATCAAAGGAACCAACAAAATGAAATCAGTTTCATTCTCTCATATGCCTTGTATTGAATTTGAATCTTGTGTGGGAAATCACTTGTTAAATGAGTGCACTCCTATCGGTCTCGTACGTTTTGAGTAGAAATAAGATTATATTGTCATTTGTGAATCAAACAATAAGACCCATCATTTTTTTTATCACCCTCTTTTAAAGAAAATTGTGAAAACAACTTTCAAATAGACGTGTTCATGTTTTTGGGTCTCTTATTTGGTTTTTTGACCCTCAATATTTATCTAATTAAAACTAAAGAAAAAAGCTATTATAATTGAGACAATAATCTAAACATGTCTTTTTTAGAGGACAATCCTACAAATTACAGGTAATTTTTATACCTTTTCTAATTTTTAAGCAGCGTCACCATTATAATTTTTGATAAACAAAAGCGTGGTCATTATTATATTTTTTATACACATTTAGCGGAAAATCCATTCACGACACATAATACCAAAAGTTGACAAAAAAATTTGTTGATTTACGAGGAATGAAAAAGAAAAGAGTAATCACTTAAATTTCTCAACATAGTCTGTTTTCATTACGAGAGTGCATTTTTTTTTGTAGGAAAAAATATAAACGGAAAATTATGCCAAAATGACCCAATCATTTTTATGATAAAAATGTGAAATTATCCTTAAAAAAAAAAAAGTGAAGATCAGACAAAAGGATTGAGAAAACATTATTGGAATCAAAATATAAAATTCCTAGTTCAACTTCAAAACCAAAATCACTGTGAAAAAAAAAATGTTCTTTTTTAGAATGTCCAAATGATGCGATGTGGTACAAAAAAGTGTACGTCGAGACAAAGCAACAAACCTGATAAAAATCGAAAAATTGTCTTTTTTGGTTTTGAGGTGATCTCAATCGTCATTACGGCAAGATCTTACTACACTGCATCAACGTCCTATAATATTTGCCATGTGTATAGGTCAAACGAATCTCTCTTTGACCCTTGATTTGAAGAATTTTCTAAACTGATGAAAATTCGGAATCGGTAAAATGGTTAAAAAAATTCGGGAAACAGTAAAATGCTTTACCTTAATGTTTTTATAAATTCTTCAATGGCACCTAATAAAGCTATGGCTGAAAAAACAAATATGAAAGAATTTATTATGGTCGTCAATATATTGGGGACCATACGACCTCCTTGAAAGCACTACTAGTCATAGAAGAATCCGGGATAATTTCAGGTAACAACCGGGTTTTTGCCCTTTAAAAAAAAAAAAAAGAATTATCATTTAAATTAAAATGGGATATTATAAGTGTAGGGATCCAAATGTGTCATAAGGATAGAAAATCAATATTAGGAATTTTCTGTAAATATGACATTTTGATATTAATAAGAGGAAGTTATTCATGTTTAATAAGTTGTACCCTATTTACTTTCATTTATTGATTGTATGTTTATTTTGAGCAAATATAAAATACTCCTAGGCTGTTGGTAATATATCGAATTATCATATGTATACGGGGTATACATAGAAGACGTGGTAATTTGATAACAATCTAAATAAATAGTCTGCAATCGATGGAATAAGATTTGGGGATCTTATTCATGATAAGATTGTAAAGGTTGTCTACTTCCTTGGAGGGATGGTTTGTCTTGACCATTAGATAGGTTCCGAGTAGAAACTTTAATGTATACCAGTATTGAGGTATGACATTGGACTGGACCTAAAGTATTAATTGATTCGGTTTAATAATTCTGTTTATAAGAATCAATAATGCTTTGATTATCATCCTGCATTAATCTTAATCCTGAAATGATTACTTGAGTTCGTATCCATGACTTATGTACTTTGATGCACTACAGGTGAGACACTGTTAATTCATGGTCAATATACTTGTGTTTTGGGTACATGACTTATGGATGGAGAAATCAAGATTCATAGATATGAAATCCATATCTATCTTATCGATAGTAAATGTTATCTGCTTAAAGGCATTATTCGGGGAATTGAAAGATAGTATAACAAGATCTTGGCCATCGGTTTACTTTGTGTTCTCTGATGGTTTACCAATTGTATGGTTTTACAATTAGTGATTCTTTCAATGGAGAATAATGAAATTTTAAGTTAAAATGATTGAAAAGGTAAAACGAAAAAAGTCCTTAATTCAATCATGGATAACATATGTGGATTAAGCAAGCGATGAATAAATTATGGAAGAAGCACTACGTGAGAGAGGTTTCGTAATACAGTATGTAAACAGGAGTTCATCTTCAAACTTTTAGTGGAATAGTTTTGAAGTTGATAATTAATGAATAATTAATCTGGGATTAATTTTTCACAATTATAGGAGCCTCTTTACATATTTCCATCAGGTCCCTCTATTAGCTCATATAGTTTCGTATAGCGTTTCGGGATTTGTTCATAATGAGATCGGTAAATTTAAATGGAATTTAGTAATGTCTATTAAGACATGGTACTTTCTAACATGCAATTCAGAAAGGATTGGACATGTGAAAGTTGTAGACAAATGATTTGTCAACATGTAATTGGTTAATTTGAATTTTGAAAATAAGATTGTGTTTGAATTATTTAATTTTGGAAAACAAAATTTCTCTCCTAATTAAAAGAGGTGCACATTTTTAATTGTGCGGAGGGAAGATAATTTTGTTTCAAAATTATTTAAATATATTCCTAATATTAAATTATTAATTGATCTAAATAATGGAGATTATTTCGTGGATTTTTCTTTCCTAATTAAAAGAGGTGCACGGTTTTTGTGGGGAAAGAAGATTTGAAATATTCCATTGATTTAAATTAATTAATATGGATAATGTTTGTAGAAAATATTTATTCAAATAAGTGAATCTTATTTAAATTCGAAAAGGTTTAAAAGAAATTTGAATTTAGATAGGACTAGGATCTTGTATGATCTTTTGGTTCAAAATTTATCTGGAAAAATAATTATTAATTATTTTCTAAGAAGGAGATAAATTTTGAAAAGGATTGGACTTCTATATAAAGGCTAGGAGTTTTTGAAAAACTAATTTTTGATATTTTTAAAAAGGGAAAACGTTTTTTGGGAGAAAAAAAAATTTGGGTTTCTTCCACATCAAAAATTCGGCTATCTTGTGAGAGAGAAAAAAAAAAGAAAATTCCATTAAATCAAAACTATGAGGAAGGTTAAACGGAGTGATTATTTTCATAAGAGGTTAATCGGTTCCTATTTTGTAGTTTTGAAGAAAGAAGTTGGATCATATTCTCAACGAGGATCATCGGAATTGAGAATGAGGGATATAGACTTTGGAAAGCATTACCGGTCGCTTGGATTCATAGAACGTGTGCTCACACACACTCTAAGACGTGGAACTCGAGAATAGTAGAGAAGACATGTTGGTCAAACGCTTTAGTAATTCCGGAATCCAAGAAATAAGGTACGGTTGATCATAAATTTAATTTGGAAAACATTACCGGTCGCTTGGATTCATAGAACGTGTGCTCACACACACTCTAAGACGTGGAACTCGAGAATAATAGAGAAGACATGTTGGTCAAACGCTTTAATAATTCCGGAATCCAAGAAATAAGGTACGGTTGACCATAAATTTAATTTATTGTTATATGCATCATGAGATTCTTTTCCAAAATGGCATAAAAATTTTAAAACTTCCGCTGCGCCATAACTCTGATATCGGATCCGATTTTTCCAACATCATGGACCATCTCCCGTCCCACTTTGATCAAGTTCCATGTCCCATAAAATTACACAAGCCAAACTTCAAAAAGTTGATGTGGTAAACAGATCTCTGTAAGAATACTTGGCTTACTCTACTTCGCCACCCAATGGTCCCAGCCATGTTAGTCCGTGACTCTACCGACTCCAACTAGTGACCATCCACTTTTCCCTCATCCATTTATTTTCTTCCTCTTTTCTATCCTACCAAACATAACATTAGAGCATGCCCTATATAATGTCACTTGATTTAGGATAAATCATGATATACATATATACATACGAATTATGTTAAATGATAATCTTAACTGTCAAAAACTTGCACTATCAACCCTAAAACGACTTTTTTTTTAATAAATTTTTTTACACTACCGCTTTTAGTGATTGACAATGTAATACATCTCCTGGAAGAGTACTTGTTCTGGGCTTATGATTGATTTTGATGCTTCTTAGTGGGTAATGGGAGCATTATTTTTAGATGTAATATTCTCAATTCAACTCAATCTCAAAATCTAACGGTGTGTTTAGAATACCGATTTGAGTTCAGATTTTTATATTGCAGTTTGTTAATTTTTTAAAAACTAGTTAAAAAATTTATCGTCAAATGAAAAAAAAGATAAAAACTGAGTTAGAATTTTTAAGATAAAACTTGAATTCTAAATGAAATAAGTATTATTTTTCAAAAATATGTATCATCCTTATTTTACCTCTCAAATATATATATATATATATATTTGGATCTATAAATGCAATTTGAATACAAAAACTCAAATTGAAAAACGGACACTTGCACCCCGAAAATGCAGTATATTTTGCCACCACACCCCATAAACGGGATGAGCCAAGACTTGGTCAACGAAAGAGTAGTCTCTCATTCACCTCTCTTTAATTCTCTCTCTCTCTCTCTCTCCAAATTTAGACAATCTCCATGCAAATCACACACACAAATTTCCCCACCACCATATAACACACACAAAAAAATTACACAACACCCCTCCCAGAATTAAAACAGCACCCAAAAAAATGTTAATCCACAAAATTAGCAAAAAAAGCAAATTCCCAAACCACACAAATTTCCACAATCTCTGCGAACCGCGGCTCGTTTCTATCCGGACCCATTTCTCGTTACTTCCGGCTCAGCAATGGCCGCTGTTCGTCCCCATCTGCGACATCATCACCATGTTCATCGTCATCGGCATCGTCAGCGTCATCGTCATCTCCTCTCTCTCTCTCTCCTCCTCTCTTTCTCTCTCCTCTTCCCGTTCTCTCTCTCGGTCTCGGAGGCCGACGCTCTCCTGAAGCTAAAGAACTCCTTCAACCAATCCGACAATGCCCTCTCCTCCTGGGTCCCAAACTCCTCCCCCTGCCTCTCCCGCTGGGCCGGCGTCATGTGCTTCGACGGCATCATCACCGGTCTCCACCTCACCAACATGGGCCTCTCCGGCTCCGTCGACATCGACGCCCTCTCCCAGATCCGCGGCCTCCGCACCATCAGCCTCATGAACAACAACTTCTCCGGCCCCATGCCGCAGTTCAGCAAGCTCGGCGTTCTCAAAGCCCTTCTCCTCAGCGGCAACTCCTTCTCCGGCGAGATCCCGGACGATTTCTTCTCCCATCTGAACTCCTTGAAAAAGGTTTGGCTCAACGAGAACAATTTCACCGGAAATATACCCGTCTCTCTGGCTCAGGTGAAACCCTTGATAGAACTTCACCTTGAGAACAACCAGTTCACCGGAACGGTCCCGAACTTCCAACAGCCGAAAATATCGTCGTTTGATTTGTCGAACAATAAGCTGGAAGGGGAGATCCCGGAGGTTCTGGCGAAGTATAATGCGACGTCGTTTTCGGGAAACGACGGCCTCTGCGGTCCGCCGCTGGAGAAGGCTTGTACTGATGGCCCAACGGGGTCGCCGAGTTCGTCGTCTAGCGAAGGGAATGCGAACAGCACGAAGCTAGTGGTCGGAGGAGTCCTAGCCACAATGGTCATCATTTTGCTCTACGCGCTGCTGAGCTCGAAGGGCGGGCGGCGCGAGGACGACTTCAGCCAGCTGGGGAAGGAGCACGTGAACGAGGACGTCGACGGCGACGTCGACGCCGTGGAGGTGCACGTGCCGAGCACGCACAAGAGGGCTGGGTCCGATTCGATGAATCGGAGGGGAACAGCATCGGCGACGACGGGGGCGGCTGTAGGGTTGACGTCGCAGCACGGGAGGAGCGGGTCGATGACGGACCTGGTGATGGTGAACGAGGAGAAGGGGAGCTTTGGGATGGCGGACCTGATGAAGGCGGCGGCGGAGGTGCTGGGGTACGGGGGGCTGGGGTCGGCGTACAAGGCGGTGATGACGACGGGGCTGTCGGTGGCGGTGAAGAGGATGAGGGAGGTGAATAGGATGGGGAGGGACGGCTTCGACGCGGAGATGAGGAGGTTTGGAAGGTTGAGGCACAATAATATTTTGACGCCTTTGGCTTACCATTACCGGAGGGAGGAGAAACTTCTTGTGTCCGAGTACATTTCCAAAGGCAGCTTGTTGTACGTTTTGCATGGTACGTATATTTATTGGTTGTTATTTATACATGATTTCTTGATCATAGTTATTATATTGTATAATTTTGTCATATATATATATACTACTACATTAATTATTTATCAACGGTTTTTTTTTTTTTTTTTTTAAATTTAGATAAGAACTCTCATCTTCGAAATCTTCTAATATTTTCAATAGTTTTTGGGTAGGATTTTAGACAATTAACTACACATTTTATACACGCATGACTTATATATGTACATATATATATATATATAAATATATGGGTGAGTTTGGTGTGTTAGTTTGAGTTGAAATATTTTAGTTGTAATAGTAAATTTTTTTGAATTTTCAGAAAAGACAAAAAACTTTTTGGGAAAAATACAAAAACTTTTTAGGAAAAAGACAAAAAAAAATACAGTTTGAGTTGAAATGAAATTGCTCACCAAACGCACCCTATATATTCTGCAGGCGATCGGGGAAGTTCTCACGCGGAGCTGAACTGGCCAACCCGTCTGAAAATAATCCAAGGAATCGCCCGAGGTCTGGGGTTCCTGTACACCGAATTCTCCTCGTACGACCTGCCCCACGGCAATCTAAAGTCCAGCAACGTCCTGCTGACGGAGGACCACGAGCCGGTCCTCAGCGACTACGCCTTCCAACCGCTGATGAACCAGGCCAACGCCTCCCAAGCCATGTTCGCCTACAAGACCCCAGACTACGTCGAGTACCAGCGCGTCTCGCAGAAGACCGACGTGTACTGCCTGGGCATCATCATCCTCGAGATCCTCACCGGAAAGTTCCCTTCCCAGTACCTCACCAGCGGCAAGGGAGGGATTGACGTCGTCCAGTGGGTGTTGTCCGCCTGCAAGGACGAGGACCGGGAGAGGGAGCTTCTCGACCCCGAAATCGCCTCCAACGCCGACGTTGTGGACGATATGCTGCAGCTCCTCCATGTCGGAGCCGCCTGCGTCGAGAGAAATCCGCAGCTGCGGATTGACATGAGGGAGGCCATAAGAAGGATACATGAAGTGCAAGTTTGATCATTTTATATACATTTATATACACATATATATACGTCTTGTACGTATATTTATGTGCGTATATATATGGTTCGGATAGTGCACGCAAGTTAAATTTGCAGGTGAGGAGGAGAAAGTATACGTTCTTTGCAGGGTAGGAAAAGATATATATATATATATATGCATGCATGTATGTATGTATAAAATCCGGTATAACATAGTATTTGTCAGCGTCTCGAGGATTGACGTCGCCCAGGGGCTTGGATTTTTGCTTTGTCGTATGGCGGACTCTCAACTTGAGTCATATTTCAGGGTGTATTTTGCTGGTGAAAGTCAATTAGTGAGTAGGAACTTAATACTTTTATATATACAGTATGAAAATTTGAAAATGGTTGGTCAAGAAGGCTGCATATATATATATATATATATGTTCAGTATCTGTATTGTTCTTGATCTTAGGTTTGGTAGAATCTATGGGCTACATTTTTCCCTTTTAGCATTTCTGTAAATTCATGTACGTTTAATTAATCAATTTGTCAGTGAAAAAAACAAAACGATTCTCTTAAAGAAAATGCTAGAATAGCTTCTCCTTTTTTTTTTTTTTTTTTTTTTTTTTTTTTTTCCTTCTTCTTCTTCTTCTTCTTCCCTTCTTCTTCGTTTTTGAGGGGAGAAAAAAATGTTGGTAGCTGTTTCCGTAGTAGAAGATGAGGCATTTCGCTTGGCTTGATTATCCTTCAAACAAAAGTAAGGGTTTGTTTGGCTATCGGTTCACTTCAACTCAAACTGTATTTTTTTTTAACTTTTTCTCAAAAAATTTGTCTTTTTCTCAAAAAGTTTTTTGTCTTTTCTGAAAATTCAAAAAAATTTACTATTACAACTAAAATATTTCAACTCAAACTAACCAACCAAACACACTCTAAAGCAATAAATGTATCAGCTTTAATTTGATTAAGTCCATTAGGTATGCACCATCGGTATCGGTATCCTTAGTTTACCGAGCCTTACAAAAGCTTAAAATGTTAGGAGTAGACCAACAATATCGATAGTTTAATACTATTCAAATTACATCTTGGTCAAATGATTCATAACATATTAATTGAGTCACAGCTACAATTGTGCAGTGCGTGTTTTCTTTGAATTTAGCAACTCCTTGTATGCTACTTGAGAAAAATCTATGTCCTGTGCACGGCCACTTTCACTCTTGACGTGCAGCACATGACCTTTCAACAGCGCCCTGGCTCTACAATATCCGAAAGACCGGATCGGATGTGAATTTCATGACGGAGCAGCTCTTCTTGCAATTTGACTTTCTGGAGACACAGCTGATCATCATTTTTCCTCTTTCTTTCCATCTCAGCTCGAAGAGAAATTCTAGTAAATTTACCGAACAACAAGCTAGTAAAATGAGCGGATGTTATCAAATTTGACTATATATGCAACTGATTTTGATAATGGACGATAAAGAGGGACAAGATAGTTTTCATTTTCTGACGATACTCATGACAACAGGTTTTTTGAACTATGGCCGACAACATTTTCTTTTAGCGTACGTGTAAACTTCATATGTTGTACGCCAATTTGTTGGGGAAACAATTCTCCAAGACTTCTTTTATTTTTTTATTTTTTTAAATTTTTTTTCAGGAATAATTGCCCGTGCAAAAGAGTTTGGTTAATTAGAAACATAACACACAAGATAAAACAATCAATTCAATATTAATCAATTAAAATCAAGAGCTGAGAGCTAATAAATTCAAACTACATGTTGAGTTTTAATTGCAATCCTAGAAAATAAAGTCAATTCATAAACAAAAATAAATTTCCACCAAAAAAAGATTCAAGCATTCTTAAACTACAAAAATAAAAAGATAAGAAAATATGAAGAAAAAACCCTCCATGAAGGTGTCACAAGTCTTCAAGAGTTTTCTCTTAAATCTTCTTCTCCTTTCTCCTTTTGATGCTTCAAAATGCAATCTCCTAAAATTTTATAGAAAACTAAATCCAAATCTTAATAATTACGAGCAAAAAACTTGGAAGATTTATCAAAACTACATAGACGTGTACAAAAATTCCACATCTATATCAGAATAACAAGCAATCTCACATTGATCTAACTTATTCCTCTCACACTGATCTAACTTAGAAGGACATCTTTCTCTTCTTCCTTTGAAGGCCTTCTATTGAAAGCATATTTACAGAAAAATGTAACGACATCAAAACCTCAAGAGTTTAATCTTGATCGTTTCTCTACGAAAACGAAACGGTCCAACTTCCTCTACCTAATTCTTTTTGTTTCTTTTTCTTCCCTTCACTTGCTTCTCTAAACTTTTAAGCCTCTGATTAATGACTGAAGACGAAGATATTCTTCGGTCTGTAAGCTTTGATGATTGAGCAGGTGATGAGGTATTCTCCTGTGTCACTGCCGCCGTAGATTGTTTCAATCCCAAAAACAAAGATTGAAAGCTAGGCTGTTGAGCTGTACTTGGCTGCGTGACTGGAATTTTAGGAATTCCAAGAAACTTCTTTACCCCGGGGTTTTTTAGCGCTGCAAAAAAATTACACAAACAGAAACGTGTGAGGGGACAAGGGAATACCACATCAGGTAAGATCAAGTGAAGACGATTACTTAAAGCATGTTTGGTAATACAACTCATTTTAAACTAAACTGTACTTTTCATCTCAGTTTTTATCTTTTTCTGAAAAAGTCTTTTGTCTTTTTTAAAAATTTTTTTTATGTTTTCTGAAAAGTCAACAAAAATTACTATTGAAACTTAAAAATCTTAAACTAAACTCATTTACCAAACACCCCCTTAAGTTTTATATTTGAAATTAGTTCCTTCGCTGTGAGGAAGGTGTGAAATAATAATTTCCCCCCAACTATAAAAAAAACAAAACGATGAAGATAACAGACTCATCACTCAAAATTTTGGATTTGAGAGGACTTACCAAGTCCATAATCGAGCGAAAACAGGTTGGATGTTACCCAGTAACAAAATATAGCCTGCAGTTTTCGAATCATAAGTAAAACTTAAGTTCATTGAGAAGAAAAATGAAATGATAAAAAGCACTTTAATCAGGTCACTGAAAATTAAGTTCAATGAGAAGATAAATCCAGTGAGAGAGAGAGAGAGAGAGATGAAGTAAACAAAAATGTAGGAGACTACAGTCATATAGTGTATTTGTTTTGTAAATTTTTCTAGAGAATGAAAGTCATTTGCCTTTTGGGATTGCACAAAATTTGCCTATCAATCACTTTCATGCGATATATTTGTCCAAAAAAATGCAGAGAGATATGAAAAGGCACACTTAACATCCATTAAAGATAATAATACTAAAATATGAATAGCCGAACAATTGCTGTAAACTAAAACACACCGAATACTTTTCTACGAAACGTCCAAAACCAATTTATGGGAAACGACAATGACAACCCAATTCATACATTTCGACCGAAAGAAAAAGGCACCAAAATTACCTTTGGAAAACTCATAGTGAATGGAACTGTAAGAACCGCAACACCCCTTAAAAAATTTTTCATAGTTCCAGCAACAGGATTTCCTCCCAAACCTTCTTGCATATTGCACTGAGAAAACATGACATGGTTAATTTAGATCGGTCCAATAACAAATTAGTCCAACACATCCCAGACCAATCCAACCGAGGGGAAATAAAGAAATATCCTTTTTTTTTTTTTTTCCCGCATTAAAAATGTTCCTAAAAGTGTTGACACTAACCTCTACTATTATTACAAATGTCAATGCTGTCAAAACTGGAAGAATGTATAAACTATCAGGAGTCGTGAGATCAACAAACCAGTAGGCTCCACCAGCTTTAAAGGATGGCACTTTTTCTGCCATATTTGTTACCTGTGAAAGAAAGATCAGAACCATGTCTGAAGTCCAACCTAATATCATTTCATCGTGGGAATGATATTTAAGGAGCAAGATATATCTTACTGCGAGGAAGAAACTGATGAAGATAGGACCTTGGATGAAGAGTCCCTTGAGTGGTGTGAAGGGAGTAACGCCATACCTGCATTACTCAAATCATTAAGTAGTGTGCGATGACAAACAAAGCCTAAATTTCTCCATGATACTACATTGAAACGACTGCCAAAGTTAAATTCCACTTCCAAGCTTAGGACTGATGGACCTAGACGGAAGCACTTAGATATTCACAACAACGTCATTTTTTTTTTCTTGGCTCTAATTAGAAAAAAATTCACTTACTTCTTAAAAAGATTCGACATTTGCTTTTGACCTTCAATGTGATTTACAGCCTGAAAAAGGAAAAAATTGAATCTTAATGTGCCCAAAAAGAAATTATGAAAGCTGTTGATGTCAATGACTGCATTTCGATGAGAGACTTGAAGGCCAAAGTACACAATTTAAAAGAAGCCAAAAGAATGGTGAAATGCATACATATAATGAGCCATCTCTACATCAGCACACATAGAACATTGTTGCAACAGGTTCTGTTATTTAAAGCATCTAATACTAGGGTTCTTGGTGGGAGAATGATATACATACTTACATATATATATTTTGATAACCGTGTTGTCCAAGAGTTTGACCCAACTAATCCACGGGACCAATGCAAAGTGCCCCCTCCACATGGATCAGGTAAATCTCGGGCCTTTGGCCCATGGGTGTGGCCCCAAGGAATTGTTAGCACTCATTGGGAATTGAACCTTATACCTAATGCTTCATGAGGCACTAAGTCCAAGTGATTCACCATTGAGCCAACCCCTTGGGTTTACGTGAGTAATATTGAGTAAAAGAAGTTGCTATTTCAAGCCAAGCTAGATAAGCAGTGATATTGACTAAGTGTTATTCTAGGTGTAGGAAAATGTATCAATACAAGAATTTTCACTTTCGGAGATCAAAAAATTGGTCTCAAAAGATCTATTTTTTGGTCGCTGTTGCCTTCCACGACCAAAAATTTTTGGTTGCCATTTGATCTCTGAAAGTTGGTCGCACTAGGTATCAATGACCAAAAAAAATTTGGTCTCTGTAGTATCAGCACCTACGGAGACCAAAAAAATTTGGTCTCGGAAGGTATCGACGACCAAAAAAAATTTGGTCTCCGTAGGTATCGACACCTGCAGAGACCAAAACAATTTGGTCTCGGAAGGTATCGGCAACCAAAAAAATTTTGGTCTCCGTAGGTTACAGCGACCAAAAAAAATTGGTCTCCGAAGGTATCCGCAACCAAAAAATTTTGGTCTCCGTAGGTATCCGAAAAATCCGAGACCAAAAAAATTTGGTCTCCGTTGGTCTCTGAAAAATCCGCGACCAAAAACAATTTGGTCTCCATTGGTCTCCAAAAAAATCTGAGACCAAAAAATTTGGTCTCTGAAAAATCCGCAACCAAAAAAATTTGGTCTCCGTTGGTCTCCGAAAAAATTCACATTTATTTGTTAGCAAAACGTATTTTGCAAAGTTTTTTAACTACCAAATATTTTTGTAACCGAAAATTTGAGCGACCAAAATTTTTTCGTAGCAGTAATATTTACAGCCTGTTGAGAATAGTCACATATTTTTCAATCTATAAATGTACAATTATAAAAAATGATAATGCAAGAAAAATATGTTATATTAGCTAAAAAAGACTCCAAATCTCTAAACACATTAAACAATTTATAGTAAATGTTTAACTATATTAGGTATCAAACGAAGGTAAAGTATAATTAAAACAAAAGCTAACTTAGGTCATAGTGACTGATGGTGCCGGTGGTGACGGCAACGGCGGCGGTCCATTTTTCCTTTGCGAGAAAAGTCCCGGATGATTTGAAAGCGGATTAATTTGTTAGAGACACTACAACTAGCAATCCAACCGCAGGCAAAAGGGTGATGTCAATTCCTGATTAGCAATGTCAAGTGCACACAAAAGAAAGACAAAGACAAAGGCAAAGGCAAAGGCAAAAACAGGAATAATATATGATGGTGATCAGGTGATGACTCGTGGCTGCTGATCATATATAATATATGTAAATACATATATATATATTCATAAACATCATCATCAAAAACTAGTTGTTGACAACGGCAGTCAAGTTTGTTCTAAAGGAAGTTGGTTTTGGGCGGTTTGCGATCGAGTTGGGTCAATTGAGCCAAATGTCAATTGCTAATTTGAAGAACCACAATTCAAATTAAGCTTTAAAGACATGAAATTAATTATTTAATTAGAAAATCTCAATACATTGAAAAAATTGCCATCATAAATTGCAAAAATAAAAGAATGAAAAATAAATGATGGCTGGGTCACGCTATTGGGTGGGTTTTCTGGTTTCTTGTGCACCCAAATTCAAGTTGAGGAAATGACAGTTTTTTTTTTATATATATTTTTTAATGCTTCAGTTCATAAATATGCCTAACTCCAAATGTCATGGAATGTCGTTCAATAGCATAAACGACATATCAGTTTCTCACAAATACTTCACGTCTTGCATAAACTACCTGTCGTTATATTGTGATTTGCAACGCAAACAAACATTACAGAAAAAATGAGTGCTCGTTGTACTGAGTTTGCCGTCACCGGAGTGAAGTAATGGATTTAGACTGTTAATTCCTTTTTAGGAATATTTGCCAAAATAACAACCTAAAAAATTTAAGTTAAAATAAGATTTATAATTGTATAAACCGATAAAGTGCACTGAAGTGATGAACTGGTAGTTATTGTGGTGATAATAACCATTTAAAATTATGTCTTCTTTTAATTTAGATGATTTGCATAGTCCAAGGAGTTAAAAATAGGGACATGTGACAATTTTACACAGGGAGAGAGTATAAAAGAAAGTGGTTTCTCAAATACACGCAGCATTCCTCTAATGGAAAAGGGTGTAAGTTTAGGGGTATTTTTGAATTTAATCAAAAAATAAATCATTTATTTCTGCGTCTCTTCCCCGTCTGCCCCTGTTTTAGTTGGTTTTTCCTCAGCTAAAAATGAAAACGATAACAAGTTTTGAAACAATGACCTGAAAAAACCAGAGTACCTAGAAACGACACCAAATGAGGAAAGCGAACAACAAGGGTATAAAAATGGCATGGCTCTTAAAAAAACTTCAAAAAAAAAAAAAAAGAAAAGAAATAAAAGAATTAGAAGTTTAGAACAAGATACAGACGCAATAAACTTAGGAAACGAAATCAATATCAGCAAACAAAGTCACTGAAAAACGACAACAATACATAAAAGTACAAAAACGACGTCAATCCATAGAGTGTTATAGCAGAGATTACAGATTTCCCATAAAAAGTCTATGGACTACAAGACCAAGGGCACTGCTTGTAGTGTGGAGCATATCCAATTTCGTTTTGAAACATGTTACACACTTATATATATATATGTATCCATGTAATAGTCATAAGATTTTTATTTTAAATTATTCAAAAAAAAAAAAAAAAGGAAAACACACACTGGTAACACACCACAAATGTCCTACTAGCATAAATCTTCCTATGAAAATGAAAATGTTTGACTTGTTATGTAGTCCAAATTTCATCACTCTATTCCACCTTACAATGTACCATACAAGTAACTTGAACAATTGGTAAATATTGGCAAGATGTTTAACTTGACTTAAGAATCAGTAAATTTCGATGGAAAGTTATGTCAATCCATGATGCTGCAACTCCTAGAAAGTGTCCTGCTTAAGCAAAAAAAATAAACGTTGCCTAGGTTTAGTTCTGTATCTGAATTGTTCAATAATTTTTTTTCCCAGAATATGTCAAGCTCTGTAGACCAAGTCTAGAACAACTTCTTTCCCTAATATTGCTAAAGATTATTTAGAGTTTTATTTATTCATTTTTTTTCTTCTATCCTTGCCTACAGAAAGAATATTATATAGAGAAACCATAACATAAACCAAAAAAAAAAACCAAAAAATTAATTCCGACAAAAGAGATCTGGAGAGATCTGCAAACTAAGAGAGGAGAAAGAACCCCCAAAAAAAAAAAAACATCAACAATCAGTCTCAATATATCTAAGGAAAAAAAAAATTGTTACCAAAACCTTGCACAAAGTTGAATCACCTCTAACCGAAAGAACTTTCATAATTCCGTCTCTCCTTTTTACACACTCCATATAATCTATGGAGAGTTTAGAGTAGAAAAAAAGATGAAAAATAAAAGTATTTGTGGGGGAAAATAAAGCAGAGAAAGTGGAAAAGGCAGGAACCGAAGGAAACTATTGGAATGGGCGGAATCGGCAGGAGGGAAAGACAACTTAAGAAATCCACATTGACCAGATTAAGAAGCTTGACAATACAGCCAAAAACTTCAAAATCAAACCTAAAAAAAATCAAGAAAATAATCTTACACGTGATTGGCATTGAGACGAAAGAAATCCGGTTTGAAATTGGAAGGATTTGACTCTATGGGTTTGAAATCCGGTCGCACGCGATGAGCTTTAGGCAGGCATGTACGGCAGTGGCTTCAGGCGTGGGCGGAGGAAAGCAAGCGCGGCGGTGGCTTCAGGCGTGGGCAGAGGAATTCGAGAGGGGGGGGGGGGTGACGGGATGGGCGTGAGAGAGTGAGAGAGTGAGAGAAAAGTGAAGAGCTTTAGGCAGGGGTGGAGGAAAGCAATCAGAGGAAATTAAGTAATAGAGAGGAAAGTGAGAGAGTGAGAGACAAGAGGAAAGTAAAATCAGAGAGTGAGAGGCGGGGGGTGAATAATTGGGGGAAAGTAATAGAGAGTGAGAGCTAGGCGGCAGTTTCAAATTTTCAATGAAAATTTGATTTTCTTTTGCCAACAAAATCTCTTATGTCTATATATCAATGAATTGGTTAGAATTCATCAGTACTGCGGACATGATAAGAGGGGAAAGAAACAAAAAATATAATAACAAAAAAAAGAAAGAAATTCAGGGACCAAATTAATTTGGTCCCGGAAGGAGACCTACCGGGACCAAATTTTGGTCCCCGAAAACTCTTTTCCACCACCAAATATTTTTGATCGCGGTTTGGTGTCTCCGGGAAAGAGTTTTCAGGGACCAAATTAATTTGGTCTCGGAAGGAGACCTACGGGGACCAAATTTTGGTCTCCGAAAACTCTTTTCCGCCACCAAATATTTTTGGTCGCGGTTTGGTGTCTCCGGGAAAGAGTTTTCGGGGACCGAATTAATTTGGTCCTGGAAGGAGACCTACCGGGACCAAATTAATTTGGTCCCGAAAACTCTTTTCCGCCATCAAATATTTTGGTCGCCATTGATCCAGGAAGGAGTTTTCAGGGACCAAATTAATTTAGTTCCGGAAGGAGTCCTACCAGGACCAAATTTTGGTCCCCGAAAACTCTTTTCCGCCACCAAATATTTTTGGTCGCGGTTTGGTGTCTCCGGGAAAGAGTTTTCAGGGACCAAATTAATTTGGTCCGAAAGAAGACTTACCGGGACCAAATTTTTGGTCCCCGAAAACTCTTTTCCGCCACCAAGTATTTTTGGTCGCTGTTTGGTGTCTCCGGAAGCGATTTTCGGGGACCAAATTAAGGAGACCTACTGGACCAAATTTTGGTCTCCGAAAACTCTTTCCTGCCACCAAATATTTTTGGTCGTGGTTTAGTGTCTCCGGGAAAGTTTTCAGGGACCAAATTAATTTGGTCCCCGAAAACTCTTTTCCGTCACCAAATATTTTTGGTCGCCGTTTGGTGTCTCCGGGAAAGAGTTTTCAGGGACCAAATTAATTTGGTCTCGAAGGAGTCCTACCGGGACCAAATTTTGGTCTCCGAAAACTCTTTTCCGCCACCAAATGATTTTTGGTCGCGGTTTGGTGTCTTCAGGAAAGAGTTTTCGGAGACCAAATTAATTTGGTCCCAGAAGGTGACTTACCGAGACCAAATTTTGGTCGTTGAATATTCTGACTTTCTGGGACCAAATTTTGGTCTCCGAAACTTCTCTTCATAGACCAAAATTTTTTTGGTCGCGGAAAGTCTGGTAGCTGAAAGTTCAAATTCTTGTAGTCATACGCAATGTGTTACAATATCATTCTACCATTTGTAACTAAGTGATATCAAAGCATAATTAATAAGCAAAGCACCATACCCTTCGTCAATCTGTTTCTTAATCTCCTCTAACTGAGGCCTCATGAGCTGCAACACCCACACACAAACCAATATATCAGATGACCATGCAACAAAAATGAGAACATAAGAAAAGGCAATATATTGAAGGTGAATATGCGGTTAGGCATACAAGAAATATAAACAAACTTGCTGCATGAATGAAGACTTTAGTTTGTCAGAATCCAACATCAAGCATGACAAAATTAATCAAGAAACATTAATTGTTGTTAGTTGAAGCAAGTAACCAACTCTATGACCTAAGGCTATTTTTTCAGAGAAACCAAATCAATTAAGATTAGTTACTACATGATCATCTTGGCGAGACCATAACTTGGACATACAAGCGCATGCACTAAAAAACAATTCTGCAATGTATACTTCAAGAGAAATAGGAAGATAGCCAACAAGGTGATCTAAATCCAAAGAAAAGAAAAAATATAGCGCCATAAAGCTCAGAGTTCACCTTAACAACCATGAAGTAATAAGCTAAAAAGTAAAAACAAGCAAATTTGACAGTGTAAGTGACCATAATTGACAAAAGGCAGCAAGAAATAAGTTAACCTACAGAGAGCTTTGATGTAGATTTAAGTTGATTTATCAAAAGAGGGACTGTCGACATTCGAATCAAAGAGTTGTCAAAGCTATCGCAAGCCACCTGGAAAAAAAAAAACAAAATAAACAAAATAAAGTATTTTTGCACCACCAACGCCAAAGGTTGTCCCGTCACTAGCAGTAAAGTTTTGGCACCAATAAGATTAACAAATTGAACCAGGGAATTTGCATCTATGGAATCAATCACCCGACACTTTTAAGGCAAAAAAAAATTATGACCTTGGACTCCAATAATAAAACCAATCCATAGCACATTAGTCCAACTCCAGAATTCTGATTTTTCCTTTTCTGGGTCTCTAACAAAGTGAATTTAATATATTTCACGTTTTTAACTGCATGAAAGGCACAGGTCAATTCAAAAAGCTCTAATCGAAACACTTTTTTTTTTTTTGGATGTGCGGTATAGGGCCTGTGGAGGGAGGTTCGAACAAAGAGCTCTCCCCTCCCACCCGCTGAGCTAGCCCCAGCGGGGCATCTAGTTGGAAGACACCATTGTTTCTGAATGCTCTACATTTGCTGTATAAACCTATTACTTTTGCATAATGGGGCGGTAACCAATTGCATTTACGAAGAACCCAGAATCGATAAATTATCCAATTTCAGTACGTCTACATTATCCAACAAAGACCAAACTCTATCAAATGCACAAACTACACCTATGCTACTCTCTCAGAAATTGCTAATCCGCACTTCGAAGTGTTCTTAAGTAATCTTAATAACCTTTTTTCTCCCATAAAACGCTATTACAACCGAATAATCAACAAATAACCGGAACAAATACCAACCAACACGGTACGCGAGGTTATCATTCAAAGAAGAACGGGAAAACATTGTCTTACCGTTCGACGCCCACAAAAGTATGAACTCCATCGATAAGATGCTGAAGCAACTTAACAGGCAAGAAAGAATCCGCAGCAGCAATGGCCACTTCATTCACCGCAGGGACCTGCGAAGCCGCCGCTTGCACTGTCGAATCACTCATAACCTCAGCGACGTCGCTCACTATCCCAAAATTTCCGACCCTTCGCCGATCGTCGTCGACATGTAACGGCAGAAAGCGAAACCTGAATTCCGTGGCGAGACCAAATTGCTAGAAAATCTCCTATCTCGAGAAAGTCCAAGCCCTAATCCACCAACTCCAACACCGAAAAGCCTCTTGTGGAGATGACTGTTCCAATTCCTCGACGAAACGATATCGGAAACCAGAATTGCTTCCGATAATCGTCGTGGAGAAGGTGACCCGCCAACGGGTGGCAGGATCGCCGGGCTACGACGGTCGCTCTCGTCGAGAGGCTCCGCCGATACGCATTTTCTGGGAGAGAAAACTGAAGAATTTGTTTAAAGATTTGATTTTGAGGAAACTTTAAACCCTAGCAAAACCCTAGTACTTCCGATTCTAAATCCCAGTCACCATGGCTGTCGGAGATTGAGAAACTAAGGGTTCCCGAGATTACCTTCGTCATCGTGCTGAGACAGAGAGAGATGGCTGAAAGTTGAAAGATGAGAAATCTCAGACAACGTGAGAAACGACGATAATGTTAAAAAGACGACAGAGAAATACGACAGAAACAAAAATATACTTCACAAATACTCCATAATTTTTTGTAGTTTAATAAACGAAAAATATAGTAAATTTTGCCGTGGGTATCTAAACTTTTAATTATATATAATTTTAGTTTTTAAATTTTTTTAATTAAAATGTTCTTAAAATTTTAAAATATTATTATAATAATGTTTTATGTTAATTTTTGAACAGATTAATTAATTAGTATTAGTTTTTAATTAAATTATTAATATATTTTATTTAAAAATTAATTGAAATAATTATTATAATAATATTATGATAATTTGAGGGTATTTTTTTTAGTAATTTAAATAATCATATATTATTATAATTTAAATGTTATAACAGTATTTTTTTTTTGTTTTTGGCAAAATTTCTAATTATGTAATTTTTTGAGTAAATTATTAACAAATTTTATTCAAAAATTGGTGGAATATATTCATATTTAAAATTTTAGGAATATTTAAGTTATCAAAAAAAATTTAGATATTAAAATTATATAAGATTAAAAATTTAAGGAGTAAATAAATAATAGCTAACCAATGAGAAAAAATAGAGGAAAAGAAAAGACAAGAAAAGGCTGTTCAGATCTTCCACCCGAGAACGTGGATATTTCTGGTTCAACCTGACTCTCTTTCTCTCTCTCCTCTCTCTATAAAAGCAGCCACGTCGCGAAATGTACCGGACGGCGGCGAAGCGGCTGTTACTCGCCGCCGGTGGGAATCGCAGCTTCCGAATTCGATACGCTCCCTTTCGAAGCTTCTCCTCTTCGACGGACTCTCAATCGTTCGCCAATCATACCCCTAATCAGCAGCAGCAGCACCACCACCATCCCCCTCAAATCCCTAACTCTTCAGATTCCGATTCTCCGCCTTCCTCGTCGTCGTCGTCTTCATCTTCAGCCTCGCCTGCCGGAGAAGAAGCTCGTCACCGTCACGGACAGACGCGGCCGAGACCGGTACGAAGACGAGCAAGCTCGCGTGCTTCGCGCCACGCTTTTCCACGTGGTCCGTACATTCCTCTCCTTCGTCTTCTCCGCGATTTTGTTTTCCCCAAATTTTACTTGATTTTACACGAGTTTTGATGGGAGTGATTTTGGAAAATTGTGGCGTTTGGATTGAATTGGCGCAGTTGAAGTTGGGGTGGAGCGAAGCTGCGTTGATCGCAGGTGCCAGGGACGCTGGTGTCTCTCCGGCTATAGTTGGATCATTTCCCAGGAAAGAAGCCGCTCTTGTGGAGGTAAAATCAATAAATGAATCCCATTTTTCATTTATTTTGGTTATGTTGATGTTTTGTTTACCCACTGATGGCAATAATATAAGTTTAACAGTGATTATTAGTAATTTAAATAGTGATTATTAGTTTAATTAGTTCAGTTTCCTGCATGCCATTTTTCATTTTGTGCTTCTTTTTGTTACTAAATTTTGTTCTTTCCTTTTCTGTAGTTTCTATCTTACTAATTTATGTTGGTGATTTTTATCGATTATCTTTATATTTTGTCTGGCCCCCTATGTTAATAGGAGTTAAACCGGTGATTTTACTGTTTTGCTAAAATAATTGGGTTTAAAGTTTAATCTTTGCACAAGTGTGCTAACTATAATTATCGAAATCATCGAGGGCGAACAATTTTCAAATTTTGGATTATGGATAAATGCTGAATGATATCAGAGTTTTGTTTGGCTGCTAAATGTGTTAGACATTTTCATTATTGTTTCCGATCATCTGTTGTGACTATAAAGTATTTGTAGAGATAAACTGAACATCAATATGTTTATGGGATTGGAAGCTCGATTTATATCATAATATTCAGATTTAATTTTTGGAAGTTATGGGTTTAGAAGCTCGGTATGTGGAGGTAACTGTGAAAAGCTTTTCAAAATTCGCATCTTTAACTGGTTGCCTGTTTTGTTGCTTTATGCAAGTTCACTAGTGCAGTCTTTCTGTAGATCGGACTTGTGTTCTTTCTCTACATGTTAATTTCATCATCTTTTACTCTTATTTCCGTTGCAGTTTTTCATGGACGAGTGCTTACAAAGGCTTATTGATAGAATCGACTCCGGAGAGGACTTGAAAAGTTTGATACCTAGTGAGCGTATTTCCAAGCTTGTTCGAATTCGCTTGGAAATGCAAGCTCCCTATATACCAACATGGCCTCAAGCTCTGAGTATCCAGGTATCCTTATTTCTTATCTCTCTTTCATAGATTGCCACGTGCAGAATAGCTTATACTAGTTTCTTTAGCAGGCATTACCGGCAAATGTTCCAATGAGTTTTAAGCAGCGGGCGATGCTTGTTGATGAAATCTGGCATGCTGCTGGTGATGAGGGCTCTGATATTGATTGGTATGTGAAGCGCTCTGTCCTCGGAGGAATATACTCGACAACTGAGATCTACATGCTTACTGATAGGTCTCCAGGTATACAATTTCCACTGTACCTTTTATTGGAATTGGATTTGTGCTTTGTTCCTCTTTTTTTTTTTTTTTTTTGGCATATATTTATAACCTGGCTTCTTGGTTCCTTGCATGCTGAAATAAAGTACATGTGATTGGTACCCTTGGCCCTGTGGAAAATACTCTGTTATGAAATACTAATTTGGCAACTTGCTGTTTCTAACAGATTTCCGCGATACATGGGCTTTCTTGGATGCCCGTGTTAAAGATGCGTTCGATTTGAAGAAAACCATTCAAGAGGTGGCTCCCTTTTTCTATTACTGTTTCTGAACTCGGCTTCTTCACTGCTTTTTTTGTTTTTCCAGAATTACGATTTGTTAGTGCATAGAATCTTATGTGGAATTTTGCAGGCAAAATACTTGGCAGAAGCTGTTGGAGCCGGAATGGGGGGTTCGTTGCAAGGATTTGTAAAGAAAGTTTTTCAGGGATGAATGAAGGGATAATTTGTAAGCATAGATAAATTATTTGGTCAGTTGACAGCAAAATTCTGCACTTCTTCAGCGTTAAAGTATTCTTTTTATTTTTTTCAATCAACTTGAAATCTGAAAGTATTCTCCGACTGAATTATCGAAGTTTATTACCCTTTTAAATTATCCTTCTTCCTGTAAATCATGGGAATGTATCATCATCCAGTGGGTGAAATAAGATGAAATAAAAACTTAGTTCTTTGATTAATGTTTCTGCTATACATAAGGAAAGAGGACGTGTACTAGCGCAACCATCTTAAACTTTTTATCAACGCTAATAACTTGTAAGATATTGAGAGAGATAGAGAGAGCAACGCTAATAACTTGTAAGATATTGTCACACAGAGAGAGAGAGAGAGAGAGAGAGAGAGAGAGAAGGGGGGGTGGGAGACGACACAAAATAGTAACCTATAAACGGCAGGTCGTTTAATTAGCGACAGAATTAAGTCAACAAACGACAATTCTGAAAGATGAACAGCAAGCCGTTTCAGCCGACCAGAATTAATTCAAAAAACGACAAAACGATTTTGAATGGCTAGTAGACGTGTCGTTTACGCAATAAACGACAGTTGAACAACAGCGCATGAAGATTATAAATGAGAAAATTACCCAAATGACCAACTTTTTTTTCCGTGTGTTGATCAATGTAGCATAAATTTTCACAGAACATAAATTTTAGTTTGATTGTGTGTCATATTGGTTTAATTTTATTTTTTTTATGTCATATTAATATAATGGTCTTTAAATATGATATGCATCAATACAGATACTTTTTCTAGATTAAATTCTTCATGAACGACATCAAGCTTAAAAGCAAACGAACATGCATTTTGAGACTTGAATAGCAGCTTGTTTCATAGCCGACCAGAATTAAGTCAATAACCCTTGTATTCTTGTTTTGCGTTGTTGTTGTTTTGTTTTGTTTTGCTTTGTTTTTTGTTTTTTGTTTTTTTGACCTGTTATATCGTACATCACATATGATTTTCGCACACAAACATATAAAAATTTTTTATTAGACTTATTTGTATACATAACCCTTGAACATTTTGAATTTGATAATTTAGTCCCCAAATATTTTTTCTTGGCAAGTAGCCCCTGAATTTATAATTTTTGACAATTCAGTCCTTTTTACTCTAAAAATTTGAATGGTTTTTTATGCACAACTTGCACATTATAGTCTAAGAAAAGCATTATTGATAATTTTTGCTTAACTTCAATATAATTACCTTTGAAAATTTGAATCTTTAAAACTTAAACCTAAACTTTAAAATGAATTTGTATTAAAATTAAGCAAAAATGATCAGCATTGTCCTCTTTGAGATATAATGTGTAAGTATTGTGTAAAAAATTGTCTTAATTTAAATAAATTTAAGTAAAAAGGACTAAATTACCAAAAATTAGTAATTTAAGGGATTGATTGTTAGGAAAAAAAGTTTAGGAACTAAATTTTCAAATTTAAAAAATTCAAAGGGCATTCATTCAAATAAGTCTTGTTGTTGTGTTCTCAGTTATTTCTAGTTGTTTCTAAGACCAGTAAGAGCATAGTTCTGCTGAAAAAGTAAAATATTGAATTTTGTGGTTCTTAAATAAATAATTTGAAGTTTGAGGATTTGGCCTTGGTACTTAACTACTGTCAAACTATACCTAGTACCTGCCATTAGAGACAGAGAGTTAGGATAAGGTTCTATTTGGGTTGTGTATCCATTTTCAAAAAGAAATTTCTTTTGTTTAAATGAAAATATCTTCTCGTTTTGAGAATAAGATGTTTGAATGTGTAAAAAAAAAAATTTCTTTTTGAAAGAAAAAAGTTGTTTGGGATGAAAAGAAATGATGTTGGGAATTAATCATTGTGAGAATGTTTAAAAAAAAAAATTTGAATTTCTTTTTCTAAAAACATTCTGTTTAAGATTATTTTCATTTTTCAAAAAGAAAAAATTGTGAAAAAAAGTTAAGAAAGACACTTTTTTACAAGAAATTTCTAATTTGGAAATTAGAAATGCCATCCAAATATAGTTTTTGAACGTGATAATTGAAAAATAGTCATTTTAAACTCTTCTTAAATGCTTTAGCAATAAAATAAAAAATAAAAATAAAAAACTCTTCTTATATGTAATGGTACTTGTTGGTTGTTTTATGGGTATTGCCAGTTATAGGCATACCGCATACAAGTATAATTTGGCAATTTCCCTCTTCGTAAGGTTTGCCACTAATTAAGGATAATTCAAGGACTTTATTGTTTTTTTTTTTTTTAATTAGAGAGATTTTCTTTTTTCTTTTTCATTTTTTTTGTGAAGAAAAAAGATATGGAGATGTTTTTTTTTTTTTTTTTTTTTTATTTGTAGGTTTTCAATTTCATAATTAGAAATCCATTTTTCTTAAATGCGATATATTAGTTTCTAGATCATCTAAATTTATCTTCTCACAATTAAGTCAATATTTCAACAACCAAAGTTGAAATAAAACCTAGAAGGACACGATAAAAGTTAAACTCGGGTCGTTAAAGTCATCCACTATTGTCAACCAATCCACCTGCCCGTGTGAGAGAGATTTTCATTTCACCTAACCATTGATCATTGACCATAAAAGACAGACATTGAAGCAAAAAAGGAGACAACAAAACTAGAGAGAGAGAGAGACAGAGGGAGGAAAAGAAAAGGGGAAGCTAAAGCTCTGTTGAGTGTTGAGGATCGTGGTGAGAAATGGCGAGTGCTTCGGAGATTGCGACGAAACTGAAACTGAATCCTCATCCAGAAGGCGGCTTCTACTCTGAAACCTTCAGAGACTCTTCTGTTATTCTCTCCAAATCTATCCTCCCTCCTCAATGTCTGTCTGTCAGTCCTTTTCATTTTCATTTTCATTTTTTTTCTTTCTTTTTTTTTTTTTTTTAATCTGATCCGAATTTCTCTCTTGTTTTCCTGTTGAATTTCTATCTAGCCATTGCTTCATTTGTTAGAAAATTTGCTGGATCCAGTGAGATCCGAAATCCAGGCTTTGATTGATTCCAAATTAGCTCCCTTTATTTTTAGGATTTCTCATCCGCTTTGTCCCCAAACTTTAAAAAAAATTCCCACTTTGCTCTCCGAGTTTTGAATTGATTACACTTAATCCCTCTGAGCTTAATCCCTCTGTTAGTATTTTTGTTCACAACACTATATGGTCTTTCTTCCGTTTGTGAGACTAATTCCACTTTTTTTCTGTCTGTTTTTAATCAAAATTCGAATTTAAAGGGCTTGAGTGAGAATAATTCAAGGTTTAGGGGGGGTAAAGTGAGATTTTTTTGAAAGTTTATTTAATCCTTATTTCTAAATGAAAGATGGATTTTATGTTTTTTGTGCCATTGATACATGAAAGTGCACGTTGGAATTGAGTTCAAATCGTATGAACAGAAATGCTTCAATTTAGTTATTGCGTATACATATGTATGTATACACACACACACACATATATATGCTTATATTGGTGCTTGATTGAGTTTTGTTTCTCCATTAGGATTTGGTTTACTAATGTGTTGATTTAACTTAATCTGCAGACAAGGTTGAGCGGCCTGTGAGCACTTGCATTTACTTCTTGTTGCCATCCGGGAATGTGTCGCGCCTTCATCGCATTCCATGTGCAGAAACCTGGCATTTTTACTTGGGAGAACCTATAACGGTATCGATCCAAATTCAATCTCCGGTTTATTTCTTGTCTTGTTGGTTTTGAAAACATTCCGATGGATTACCATCCTAACCCACTAGCACTTTTAGTATCATTTTTACTTGCTCTTAACGAAATTTGGACATTGTAGTCTAGTGTTATACTTGATGAATTTGATTTTGAGCTAGCTACCTTGCCTCAGTTCAATATCTTTTCTCTTCGCTTTTGAGTTTCGAAACCATTTGAAATCTAAAAATGATAGCGGAGAAACGACTTAGACAGAGCAGTATCGGGGCTAATTAGTGAACTGAGTGCCATTATAGAAATCTGTACATTTTTCATGAACTTGTGAGCCCTTTGTCTTTATTTTGTTTAGCGCTAACAAATTTTACATAAACATGTGTGTTCTTTGGCTTTATTGGATTCTCGGATACTATGTGAAATATGCAACGTTTGTGTTTCTATTTTTTTGTTATAAAAAAAAAAAGGAGTTTTAACTAAAAGAAACCATGAATACTACCGAAACGTTTAGGAGATAGTCTTTTGAACTTAGTCTCTCAAAGTGTCTCATTCTTTCTCTATTATAGGGTTTTCCCGCCTTTACACACCCGTAATTTGCTTTCAGGTAGTGGAGTTGAATGAAGAAGATGGTAAGTTCAAACAAACCCGCCTTGGATCAGATCTGATTGGAGATGATCAGCAACCTCAGTACACAGTGCCTCCAAATGTATGGTTTGGTGCATTTCCGACCAATGACCTAAGCATTTCTGCCGATGGGACGCTGCTCAAAGCTCCTCCAAGGGATGGTGAGAGGCACTACTCTCTTGTGGGATGTACCTGTGCTCCTGCCTTTCAGTTTGAGGACTTCGAGCTCGCAAAGCGCTTTGAGCTTGTTTCTCGTTTTCCCAATAGTGAGCCTCTCATGTCTTTGCTTACCTTCCCTGAATGAGCAGAAACTTGTCTGTATGAAATCACAAGTTAACAAATGATTTGTAATGTTCGGTTTTGCTTTGTTTTTCATGCTATGGTCCTTTGGGAAATCGGGTTACTTAGGTAGTGTTTGTCAATCAATCAGGTTTCCAGGATTCAATCTTTTGCTGGATTGAAATTCTAGAAACACTTTTACTTCCCTCGGATTTTCCATTTTCGAGTCTCTATATTCTGGTTCAAACCCCTTTTTGCCACAGTGTTTTACGTCACAATTATATATATATATATATATATATCAAACTAAAACGTTCTGAGTTCAATAGAATGACATTCATGGTTAATATTTTTTTTCCTCTTTTTGTTTTATTATTGAACCACAATTATATGTGTGTGTGTGTGTGTGTGTATCAAACTAAAACGTCCTGAGTTCAATAGAATGACATTCATGGTTAATATCTTTTTTACTCTTTTTGTTTTATTATTGAACATACAAATGAACAAGATCTAAATCGACCATTCAAAAATTAGACATTCTGTTCCACAGAGAAGCAATTCTTGGATATATAGGCAGAATTATGCCTAATCACATGTAAGACCATCCAACTCATCAAAACAAAAAAGGGACAAAAATAGACCAACGATATTAGTGGCATTCACATGCAAAAGAAGAGGGGGAAAAATCCTAATCATTTCCTTCAACTACTAGTGACCCAAAATTTGACTTCTCTTTTCTCTGACCTCTGCAAATTGAGTCCTTGAAAGTTGAAATTTACAACTTTTTCTCTGAGTTCTCTTTCAAGATCAAGAAAAATCAATCAAGATCAAGAAAATCCATTCTCTTTCTCATGGACCTCTTTATTTCTCTAGCATCCTCTTCTGCTTTCTGGCCTGGAAGAATAGGGGAAAAAATATTGCACTTAAACAACCAACATTTTAAACTTGCTATATAAGCGGTAATGGCGTCGCAGAAGTGCTCTTATACCCTTCTTATCTCTGGTTCAGATACCCGAGTCATTCGTTGAGGAAGCGTTGCGCTGTTCAAGTCCTGTAAAAATGGCGGTAAAGGTTTAGATGACAATGGTGGTCTGGTCTGAACTTTTCAATTCAGAAAAATGAGAATCAAAGTTCGACAAGATAAAAGAGTGTGTTTACCAGTTCACCAATTACTGCAACATGCTCTCCGCGAATCAAGTATAGTCCTAATGGGATGTCGCAGTAAAGATCGCCAACAATAACTCGTTCACACGTAGATTCAAGAACCACATTAGCTATGCATGAAGAGGAAAAAGAAGAGTAAAAATCAGTAAATAAGGTAAGAAAAGGAAAGACAAAAAATAGTAAGGAAATGAGAAAGAAATATGTTATATGGAATGAAATCAGTACCAAAGTCATCAAAAGATCGTAGTAAACCCAAGAGCGTTGTTCCATCTCCCAACAAGACAAGGAGTTTCTCTGAAAAATAATAATAATAATAATAATTAGATTTGATCAAGTAACTATCTAAAATTCGCCAGTTCAAAGACAATTCTTTTAACATCTTAACCTTCAATAATATGTTTTTGTATTTATTTTCAAGAAATGAAAAAGGGGGGGAAAAAAAAGAAAAAGAAAAAGAAAAAGACATTCTCTTTATCTAATACCACAACTTAGCAATATAACAGGAAGAAGAAAAAAAACAAAAAAAGTAGACATATCCGAGTTTTCTACGTTGTAATCAACCAAATTATCATCTAGATTTGCATTGGTTTCAAGAAAATAACTAGAGAGAGAGAGAGAGAGAGAGAGAGAGAGTACTGTCAAGATAGGTTGCAAGCGATTTGGAAAGGAGAATGTCTTTTGAGGCAGCCCATGACATGATTGCTAAACAAAATATTCTGGTATTTGAGAATAAGTTTGGAAAACCAACCAAAAAAGTGCTCAAAATGAGAAAAACCTTGTCCAATTTCAATTGCATTGGCCTGCAAACACAAAAACAGAAACTGGGATTTGGATCTTTTGCATCAATCTCCGGATTTACTTCAAAAAGATTGAATCTTTTAATCCTTTTCTTATTTGTTTTCTCAGTCTCTCTCTCTCTCTCTCTCTCTCTAAGGAAGGAAAGAGTAAGGAAGGACTGTGAATGCGATGGAGAGACTCTTTCTAAGGATGACAAATGTGAAACCTGAATTATTTAAAATAAAAAAAAGGGTCCCACCTGGCCACCCCTTCGACTTTTGGAGAAGACAAAAAAAAAAAAAAAAAAAAAAAAAAAGAAGAAGAAGAAAAAAAGAAAAAAAGTACAGTGTATTTAGATGTTTAGGTGGAAAATCTTGATTAGTTATTGGTTGCTTTGTTTTCTTTCAAATGCTTTGTACACTTTGTTGTACTGTACACTTTCTTGTTATGGTTTGACCAAAGTTTCTTGTTATGGAAAATCTTAGTTATTTATGGGCCGAATAGATTTTATTAGTGGATTTCAAAGAATGTCATTGTCACGTGCTCACAGAGTTGATTGTTCTTTGTCTCAGTCACGGATCTTCTTAATTGAAAGATTTCCCACGAGTTTATTGTTGTCCTTAAAATCACATACAAATATTAATTTATCTAATTTATTTTTTTTAATTTTTTTTCTTTTTACAAAAATGCATGTCATAGAGATAAAGTATAAAACAACTCATAGAAATATAGCATGGCTCTGAATCATAAGATCATGTTATATGTTAAATTGAAAATATATATTATAATTTACTAAGATGTGTTTTACCAATAACCGGACCTCCATTTTTGAATTTTTGTACGAGTACAAACATGAACAGATATATTAAAGAATGAAACGCGTTTGGATTTAGATAATTATGGATTCGACCTGCAGAACACGATATGACAGATTGAAAGTTCAAATAGTGTATAGAATAATAGTAACTTCATCACAAGACATTATGCACTATAAATAGCTTTATTTATTACAAAAGTTGATTCTAGACATATATTAGACGATATTATTATCTGTATTTAGATGTCACGAGCTCAAACATTTTGAAGACAATTTAATATATATTTTTGCAACACAAATATGAAATACTGTCGTTTGCAAAGCAAGAGAAACAACCGCATTTTCACCTCACAACATTGAAATTTCCTTATCATATTCAGCACATAAGTTTTCTTGGCACTCTATCTGTGCTTAGACGCGATCCAATGCACCTCCCATGGTTAGCACCGAATGCATCTAAGATTTCAACTTCAGAACAGAAGATTTACCTGACATATAAGTGGAAGGACAAATTAGATAAATTCGGAGTTTTTAAACACTTATTTAAATAAATAGTTGATTTTTTTATTTAACAAAATGACCGTTAATCAGTAATTGACTACAATAAATCACTAACTAACTTAATCATAGTCAATTATTATAAAATATAAATTAGTATTATTAAATCACTGATTAATTATAGTTAATCGGTTATTGACCAGATTGACTTAGTGACAATTTTTTGAAAAATGGTCACTTTCTAATTTAGAAAACTTTCATCATTTATCAAAAAACTTATGAAAAAAAGGCCTAACCACAAATCCCTAACTGGAAATTCTTAGATCAGTAAGAATTGATGTGATTGGATTTATTCTTGTTCCCTTTACTAAAATTTGTTTTGGATGTAAATAATCTTTACCTTGTATTCTCCAAAAGTTTGCTGATGTGAAGTCCATTTATATCTCCAAGACAATATCTACAATCAACGGATAGGATTTGATCAAACTTTCTTGAAATCACCTCAGAGAAAGCAAAGAAAATTGGATAGTAAATTAGTAATATAGATAATTTTGCATTAGAGTTATAAGATACAGTTTTTCATTGTTATATATCCCGCCAGAATTATATCAGATTAAGAAAAATAAAATAAATTAACGAAACTTGTTAAACATCAAATGCTTAAAAACTATAGTTATAGTCGAATATATATATTTATATTTTTTTAATACCTCACTGTAGAAATCTCCGTCCATATAATGTGGATGTGTAAGATACATGACTACTCAATCAAGTTTATAAGAGCTTACATTCAGAATCAGTTCTGACCCATTTACTTCCTTTGTCTGCCTTATTCTCAATTATGTCATCCTCATTGGAGCTGAGCATATTTCCATTCTCTAAGTACTTCTTTGCATACAATGATGGACTTGAACTTTGGGGATATATCTTCTTGTGAATAATTGTTCTGAGCATCTTTAATAAGCATTAAACACGTCAAGCAAAATATATATATATATATATATATATATATCATATATATGTACATATCACAGTCTGAATTATCTTCAAACTTGTGCTGGGTTTACCTTTTCCATTCTTGATTCTTGAATTGGAGATTTAGGACTGGGACCAGATGGAAACCCACTTCTACAAAGAAATATCTTCTTGACAAGAAAGGAGAATGATTTCTTGCCAACTGCGTTTTTAGCGCTGCCGATAGAAACATCTTTCCCTCTACTCATAACCAGGCTCACGCCGTGCTGCAGAGAATCACTTCTGTTACTAGACTCGTCGCAACATCGCGCGTCGTTGCTTGTATATGTTTCGGGTTCCATGCTTAATTGCCTATGTAGTTGAACTTGATCTGCTCCTATGGCTGAAAATAAGTCGTGATCGTATTGTTCATGCAATAGTGAGTTCACATCGTCCTGCAGATTTTCATCAGAAACGGGATCTTGTACATGGTCTTCGGAGGAAGATGGCGAATCGCCGTCAACATTGGCCTTTTGTAAATCTTCTTTCAAGTCATTCTTTCCGAATGTCCCTATCGTCAGCAATCCATGAAGCCAGTCATTCACTTCCCCTATGCCTGGTTCCGCCACCGCCGCCTCTATAAGGAGAACAACGAAGATCATTGTCTATTCATCCACACAAAGTTGTATTTTTGACAAAAATACAAGATCTGCTGTCTTGGATTTCTTGTCTTATTGACTATCTCTATGTTATGTCATATCATCTGAATTTAAATATTTAGCAACATGAAAAAACCTAAATACTAAAAATTCTTAAATAAATTGATATGCTATCAAAATAATATTGAAAGGATAGTTATTGAGAGGGGAAAATATGATTGTAAATCTAGACTCCTTCCCATATATGCTATTGCTAAAACTCATCTTCAAATTTTCAAAATTGCATATTTTGATTAATGAAAGAATGGCATTCAGGCTATAGAAAATACCCATCTTTCAAATTTTGATTCAATGTAAAATCAATATGTACATATACATACATATGCACATATATAAAACTATTTGACATGGTTGTAAGAATATCTTGTATATGGCCAATTTGACATACACAACTCAACAAAGTAAACCCAAAAATGTATTAAGAAAAACATTTCAGGTGTTCATATAAATATATATATATATATGTATGTATGTATGTATGTATGTATGTATGTATGTATGCTTACGGATAACTGGTTTTGAGTTTGGTTTCTGGCTGTTCTCGTCATGTCTGCCATGTTTGAGCTTGCTTTGCATCCAACCAAATAGCTGCAAATCAAAGAAGAGAAGTGTCTAATCTCTTCGAGTATAAAAAGGAAAGAACAAAAATAACACAAACAAAACTAACTGATTTAGCTTGTCAAGATCGAGTGTATACCTTCATTTTCAGTATGATCTTATTAAGCAGTACTAATAGTTGTTGCTGAACAAAACTAGCTAGGTCCTAAAAACAGCTAGAAAATTAGAAAGCTTTTATTATGGTGGGCCTTTGAGAAATCGTGTCTACACAATAAATATACAACAAATAAAAAATAAAAAATAAAAAATAAAAAATCTCATAAGCCAGCGAGGGCTAAGCTGCGAAATATAATATAATATAATATATATATTTTATATGCTTAAATAGACTAGAAGAGTAGTAATGTTTTAGATGAGCAAAATTTCTAAAGCAAGCAGGCTGGTTATATTGCCTTATGGTACAAGTTCCCACAAAAGTTTTGTCGCTCCTCCTCTCTTCTCTTCTCTCTCTGTCATCTGTTTCCTTTTTTTTTTTTTTTTTTAAAATCATCTCTCTTTTGTCTTTTTCCACTAGAATTATATGAAAAAAAGGAAACAATTTAATACAAATAAATTTTCTTTAATACCAAAGTGGATTCTAAATCTAAAGGACTTGACTCTATTAGAAGAACAAATTACTATTAATCATCATCTTCTAATCGTTTAAGTTTTTTAGATGGATCAATAAGTTAATATGGTATCATAGCAGAAAATTTTGAGTTTGAATCCGTACATTTACACTCTTTGTTTCCTTTAATGTCATCACATGTTTGATTTTTAATATATTTCGAGTTTTTTTTTTCACTATTTGAATTGGATTTTCTAATTAATATTTATCTGTACGTTTGTCCAATATATAGTTTGCATGTGAGTCGCCAGTGATTTGATTGATGTATTGTAGTCCAATGAAGAGCGCTTAAAACTATTTTCAATCTACAAGCTCAATGTTAATTATGACTTACGACTTGTCTAAGAGATATTTAGGATTTGATGCCTCTCATTTTTTTTTTCCAACCAAAAAAAAAAAAAAAAAGTTTTGCTAGCAACCAAAAGAGAGAGAGAGAGAGAAGAGAAAAAAGGGTACTAGGAAATGGCTCTTAGAATAGTTGGAACCTGTTAACTTCCAACCAAGTTCCTCAAAGTATCTATTCATTGTCGTTCAACTCTTTTTTAACCTTGGCATATATATATATATATATATATATTCGTTGAATAACCTTGGCATATTGACACTTTACAGGTTAATAAGCCCTAAGATGCAGACAAGGTTTAACAAAAAAAAAAAAAAAAAAAAAAAAAAAAAAACAAAACAAATTAGGTCACTGAATTAAATGTACAAAAGTTTATTAAAAAAATAACTGTGTATAGATTAAAAAATATAGCCCATATACACTTCGCGTGGGCATGTCCCTTACTAACCAAACCAACCCACACCTACTCAATCTCATACAATGTACCCCCACAACTTCACAAACTCGATTATTGATTGTCTTAGCTTGTGGTTAGAACACCGGTTTAAAATGGAATATTTAGGTTAAAATTAATTGACTATTTAAAAATTAGTTATAATTTTTTATTAACTTTTTAAGAAAATAAAAATAAAAATTAAGATGATAAACTTAGATCCAGATTTGAGAGCCAAACAGACTCTTAGACTCTAGCAAACCCCAGAACTAACTAAAACACAATTAATATGAAGTACTAATACACCGACATAATGTGTTACTAATTTTGGATTTTTCAATTAGTCCTACAAAGATAATTAAGATACTAATTTAAAGCAATTATATAGGGTATTAATAATTCCGGTGGAAATATCTTGACATATGAAAATCTGATCATGACACACAGTTGACCATGCAAATCCCTCAAAATAAGGTCATGATGCGAATAGATCATGAAGATCTAACACTCTCTTATTGCATGCAGACAAACCCAAAAATAAATAAATAAATATATAAATCAAAAGAAAAAGAAAGCAAACCCTTGGAGCCTACAAAAAATTTTCGAGCTTTTGCCAACATAGTTTCTGTCCCATTTGTCCAAGATGCAAGGACTTCTGTGTGTGTATGTATATGCCAAGGATGAAGTCCCTCAATGGAACCAGGTCCTTAAGTCACATATGATAGTAAAGTTAATTAATTTTTATATTAATACTTTAAAAAAATTAATTTAAAAAAAAAAAAAGAAAAAAAGCTAAAGAGTAAAGAAAAACAACATATTTAATATATGCTATATATCTTTTAGCTTTTACGTTACACATAAACTTATAAGCGACTACTCCTTCGAAAGGACTACAATATGGTCTTCATATATATATATATATATATATATATATAACATCTACTCCTTCTAAAAGGACTACAATATATGGTCTTCATATATATGTACATATATACATATATACATATTGCTTGTTTACAGGTTCATTCATCGTATATAACATAACATGAAATAAAATAAAATAAAATATTCAGAGTAATCCCGACTTGAAAAGATATAACAATAATTTAGATAACTAAATAATTTGATGTTAGGTTTGAAATGATAAGTATTATGTAAAATATATATGTATATCGTTACACTTTTCATAATTTTATGAGAAATGATCGTCCATTTAGAAAGATCGTAGACGAAATCTATATTATGTTTATATCTATATTTATATATATATATATATATTTCCATTTACTTCCATCCGCAATAAAATCCCATGATATTCATTTACCTCAAGTGAAATTATATAACTCAACTTTGTCAAGAAGCGACAATATTTAGTCCAACTGTCACCGATTCTCTCAAATCTGTGGCTTGGTCTATACTCTCTCTGGCTTCGTGGGGTTCCATACCAACCATGCATTCACGTGAACTTGTCCATTCCACATGGGGCGTCCCAAATCCAATTTTGTAGTAGAAAACTCCGTTTGCCTGAGCTGCAGGTTGCAGAGGGATATGAAAGTCGTGCACCACGTGTTGGTCACGCCGTTGCGATCACCGTTCATCGGTCTGTCTCCAAGAGAATGTGTCATTTTTCAATCACAAAGGGGGGGAAAAGAAACAAAGTACAATGAAATCATTCGCATCTATATGCTTGTTAAAATATTGAAAACTCTCCTTTTATTTCCTCAAGAAATAGTGTATATTTATATGTATTTACCGTCTCAAAAGTTGAAGAGACTTTTTTCATATCCATGTGAGATTTCATCACATGACTAAATTATTTTTTTATGATTATCAACAAGTATTTATATAGAAACGTATATTATTTTATGACGATCAATTTGCACTAGTTTGCACTACTTTCAACAAAATCAAGACAATAATGGTAGATTGTTTTGCCCCATCAAAATGCTGTTTGATATATTTATGGGAATTTCTGGTTTAAAAATGTTAAACAAACTATATTATTCAAATCCTGCAGTATAAAATACTTAGAATTTTAGTGGTCCACAAACGATTTATGATCGTAAATATTGGACATAAAATCTCTTTCAAACAGCAAAGACCAGGTTTTATCACAATCCGTACGGTCTATTTTAGAGATGAGTCTTCCATTGTCTCTTTTCGATCTACAAGAGCAAATATATATAAGCATATATATATATATATATATCACTTCATGATGGCCAAGAAAATTAAATGTCATTTCTATCTTGTCGTCTGGCGTTTTTTTTTTTACCCTCATTATTAATATATATATATATATATATATATATAATGCATAGAAGTTCTCCAAGTGAATTCCTCGATGTAAGTTAAAAGGCAGTGGAAGAGGGTCTCCATGTACAAGAACATCCTCCAACCAAGAAATAATGTTATTGTATAAAAGAAAAAAAAAACCCCATCGTTTAGCTTAAAAACAACCTTTTCTCATCTAAATATAATTCCCCAAAACAAATGCCCAAAACAATCCCTTTCTTTGTAAAATTAATTACAAAAAATAAAAATAAGAAAAAAAACGAAAACCTTGAAGCAAGTAATTTAATTTTTTAAAATATCAAAATTACCCTTATCAACCTATATTGTTAAACACGATTTCAAACATTAGTTAAACTGAAATATTGAATAAATAAATCTTAACACAAAAAAACTCTAAAAAAAATATTGAAGTACTTGTTTCATTGAAATATTTGTTTGATCATCTTAAATTTTTTACAACTTAACTTTAGGGGAAAAAAATTAAATTACCATTTCAAGAGGTATTTTGTGACATTTTTATTATTAATATTTTTAAATTAAAAGATAGTGGATTCGAACTCTGTATCTTTTTATGGAGTTATATGTAAATTTATTACTATATATATTGTGACCACATTTTGTGACTTATTTAATGAGCACGTGGATGTTTTAGCCTTTAGGCCTATGTATAATAAGAAGTGATAATATATTTCGGCCAAATACAAGGGATATTTTGGGTATTTTCCTATATGTTAACGCGCATTAAGCATAAGTAGCCATGAGACTTTGTATTCCAGTTATGGAAATAGACTTGCCTAAAATGGAAATCATCCCACGAAGTTCGACATTGCGCAGAACAAGAAACCCACTTGGGTAATGGCAAGCTTTACAATTCCAGAGGTATTTAGACAGTTGAGAATCTGTGCTTATCAATCAATCAATCAAACTTTGGTATTATAAACTACTTTATTCCTCATTCCAAGTCATTAAATTATGCAACATTAACTTCTAAGTTTCTACTTTTGAAATTCACCAAAAAAAAAAAAAAAAAAAGTTTCTACCTTTGAATACGATATTGTTGTAAAAAACGACAGTAACAAGTCCTCAAAAACAACATTTTTAGCTTCGAGAAAAACGACAGTATATCAAGAAAACGACATAAATTTTGAAAGATGACAGGAAATGTTAAAAACTGACAAATATCAAGTGGATTTTTTTCATCCATACCCTCTAAATTTTAGCTCCTATTTGGTGCATGGGTTTATATTGTAGAATTTTTTATTTGAATTGAATCGTGCATTTGATAAGACATTGAATTGTTGGAGTTAAAAAATTAAAGAGAGATTTTTAATATCCATGTGAGATTTCATCACGTGACTAAATTATTTTATTATGTTTATCAACAAGTACTTATATATAGGTTTATATTATTTTATGATGATCAATTTGCACTACTTTCAACAAAACCAAGGCAATAATGGTATGTAGTTTTGCCCATCAAAATGCTGTTTGATATATTTGTGGGAATTTCTGGTTAAAAATGTTAAACAAAATCCTGCAGTATGTAAGATAGAATTTTAGTGGTACACAATCCTTCAAAAAAAAAAAGGGGGAATTTTAGAGGTCCACAAACGATTTATGATCATGTATATTGGACATAAAATCTCTTTCGAACAGCAAAGACCATATTTTATCACAATCCGTACGGTCTATTTTAGATATGAGTCTTCGATTGTCAGTTTTCGATCAAATACACTCACACATATATATCACTTCTATTCTATATATGATGGCCAAGAAAATACATATCCTTCTATCTTGTCGTCTGGTGTCCCCCACCCCCCCCCCCCCTCAATATTAATATTAATATATGTGAATATATATATATATATATATATATATAATGCATAGGAGTTCTCCAAGTGAATTCCTCGATGTAAGTTAAAGGCAGTGGAAGAGGGTCTCCCATGCACAAGAACACCCTCCAACCAAGAAATAATGTAATTGTAAAAAAGAAAATACCAAAAAAAAACCCCATCGTTTAGCTTAAATACAACCTTTTCTCATCTAAATATAATTCCCCAAAACACTCTCTCTGTTTGTAAAATCAATCACAAAAAATATGTATATATATATATATATATTGAAAAAAATTTTAGAATACCGAACACAATTTCAAACATTAGTTAAACTGAAATATTAAATAAATAAATCTTAACACAAAAAAAATTCTCAACAAAAATTGAAACACTTGTTTCGTTGAAATATTTATTCGATCATCTTAAATTTTGAATAACTTAATTTTTTTTTTTAAAAAAAATACCATTTCAAGAGGCATTTTGTGACATTATTATTATTATTATTTTCTAAATTGAAAGTTGGCGAATTCAAACACTACATCATTCGATGGAGTCATGCGTGAATTTACTGTTATATATGTTATAGTTGCAACCATATTTAATGACTTATTTTATGAGCACATGGATGTTTTAGCCATTAGGCCTATGTATAATAAGAAGTGATAATATATAGGACAAATGCAAGGGATATTTAGGGTATTTTCCCTATATATTAACGTGCATTAAGCATAACCCATGTGACTTTTATTCCATTTATGGAAATAGACTTGCCTAAAAGGGAAACTATCCCACAAAGTTCAACATTGCGCAATAGTACAATAATAGCCCACTTTGGTAATGGCAAGCTTTACCATGGGCAGCTTCAATTCCAGAGGACGGGTCTTTGTGCCAATCAGTTGAGAATCTATGCTTATCAATCAATCAATCAAGCTTTAGTATTATAAACTACTTTATTCCTCATTCCAAGTCATTAAAATAATTCTATATTAACGTCCTTCTAAGTTTCTACCTTTGAATACAATTTATTGTTATAAAAACGACAGTAACAAGTCCTTAAAAACGACATTTTTTTAGCTTGGAGAAAAACGACAGTATATCAGGAAATCGACATAAACTTTGAAAGACGAGAAGAAACTTTTTAAAAAATGGCAAATACCAAGTGGAATTTTTTTTTTTTTTTTATCCATACCCCCGTTAAATTTTGAGATCATTCATACTTTGTCATCTTAACTTTAAAAACTCTTATTTTACTCCTTAAATTTGAATTTTACTACACTATATCTCTTATTTCATAATTTCAGATCAAAACAGATGGAAAAATAGAGAATTAGTTTTAGGGTTGTTTAAAAGAATGCCATAAATTTGATACCTCCTTATATTTATGTTTATCATAATATTAAAATTGATAATTTTATCATTTTATAATATTAAAATTATCGGTGGACAAAATTATAAGAAAATCCTCAAAACATGACTCTTCATCTAATTTTCTCTTAGTTTTTATTAAGCATGTCTGATAAAACAAAAGACAAAAATTACGTATAATTGTGTTGATATCATTTTTTTTTCGTATTTTTTTATTTGAAATTTTGATAGAAAAAAAAATACTGATTCATGGAGCAGATCATGGCCCACAAAACTTGGGCCTCCAGTTCCTACACCCAAAATGGGCCCATTAGTAAATTAATCCACGTGTCATGTTTTCGGGATATTATAATCCAAATCTAGTACACTTGCCCCCAGAATTTTCCACAGTGGCTCAGAAAAAAATGACTGCCCTTTAACAACCTACGTGTCCCTTAACTGAATGAATAAAAGCTACCATATGGACACGTGTCGAATTTCCACGCTAGCTCATGCAGACCTTCGAAACCTTCTCTGATGAGAAACCAACTCAAACTCATAACAAGTATATACGTTATTTATCCAAAATAATAATAATAATATTAATCAGTATATACGTTAGAAAAAAAAAAAAAGTTTTTTTTCTCTTTTTTTTCTTTTTCTTTGTTGAATGAGGAAACTGAAATGGAAATGAATGGAATTTCGGACTCAGAAAGCTTCTACAGAGATGTGCACCAACCAGGCCTCATAATAGCAGGCTGTTTCGCCGTTGTGGCTGTCTCACTTTCTTTTTTTCTTATTCTCCAACATCTCAGATCCTACACCAATCCCTCGGTTAGTTTTGTTGCATCCATAATTTGATAAATTTCCTTAGACGGATATATATATATATATATATATATAAATTCGAAAGGAGGCGATTGATATTAGCATGCTCTGAACGTTATCAAAGATTTTGTCAAATGTCGATGGAAATATTCGCTAAGTACCTATAAATGGGCTTTCAAAGAGTAGCACTTCATTTTAATCTCACTAATTGTACTAATCGTAATAAGGAGTGTATCATCCCAGTATTGTTTTGTCTTCATGGTTTAAAATAAAGATGAATTCATTATTATTATTATTATTATTATTATTATTTGTCGTTCTCTTCAGGAACAAAAATGGATTGTTGCTGTTGTTTTTATGGTACCCGTGTATGCGACTGAATCAGTAAGATTCTATCTTTTTGCCAAAAAAAAAATTTTTTTGTTAGTTTTTTTTTTTAACTTCTTCTTCAATTTTCCTGTCAAAAAATATGGCGTTTTATTCATTTGTGTGGATTTGTTCCTCAGATTATATCATTGTGGGATCCGAGGTTGTCTCTTGCGTGTGATATTCTAAGAAACTGCTACGAAGCATTTGCCTTGTATTCTTTTGGAAGCTATTTGGTCGCTTGTCTAGGCAAGTCACTGGCTCGTAGTCTTTTGTTAACCGAAACTGGAATTTTTTAAGATACATTTTTCCTTTAATTCTTGCTAAAATCTGTTTTGTATTTGCCAATTATATATGCCAGGTGGAGAAAGTAGTGTGATAGAACTACTCGAAAACCAATCGAAAAAACAGCTGATCAGCAAACCATTGCTAGACGAGGCTGGTGAAAATCGCATCGAACAGCATAAGTCGCTTCGAAACTTCTTCTTTCGACCTTCAGTTATTGGTAAAGATTTGCTGGCAATAGAAAAGTTTGGTCTTGTGCAATATGTAAGTCACTTCTCCATAGAAAAGGATTTTTTTTTTTTTTTTTTTTTTTGAGACTTGTGTTCTAATATCTGTTGGTCAGAACAGATGATTCTGAAGACATTATGTGCCTTCTTGGCCCTTTTGTTGGAGATTTTCGGCGTTTATGGTGACGGAGAGTTCAAGTGGTATTACGGGTATGTTATGTATCTCATACAACTCTTGCGGGTTTTAGCATCCTAATCCTTTACTAACGAGAGCAATAATATAAAAAGAGAAAGGCAAACAAGCACACATAAGATATACAACGGAGAGTTTAAAGATCGATTTACATGTTAACTCTGCATCAGAGTGGCGTGCTCTTTTAACTCTTTATTCCCGTTTACGAAATTATAATCCTGTGAAAAATGGACACACAAACTTGAGTTGCATTTTCTCAGCCTCTTTTAATTCTACGGAGTTGAAATTGAACTTTAAAATCAAGCCCTCATTTTCTTGTAGGTATCCTTACATGGCAGTAGTACTAAACTTCAGCCAGATGTGGGCATTGTACTGCCTTGTGCAGTTCTACAACGTGACTCACGAGAGACTTCAATGTATAAAGCCACTTGCAAAGTTCGTCAGCTTCAAGGCCATCGTGTTTGCCACTTGGTGGCAAGGTGTAGGCATCGCGCTGTTGCGTGAAATTGGAGTCATACCCAAAGAGGGGAAATTACAGACCGCGTTACAAGATTTCTTGATCTGCATCGAAGTAATTCTTCACTAGATATTCATGATTACGATTAACGATGAATACCCACAAGACCATGATGCTATTTTAGTCCATTCCTAGAGTCCTAATGATGCAGGTTTTTGTCTAATGGCTTGGCAGATGGCAATGGCAGCTGTTGCCCATGTGTTTGTCTTTTCAGCTGAACCTTATCATTACATCTCAGCCAGTGAGTATGGAAAACTCACTACTGAGAAAATGAAGGGAGAAGTGAAGTTGGAAGAAGGTGACGCCCCAGCGGTGCTCGAGAAACAAGAAACTAAGGTTGAAGCTCCTGGAACAAGTGTCACTGAAAGCGTTCAGGACATTGTTCTTGAAGGCGGTCAGCATGTAAGTTCTTTGCCTTTTGAATACGTTGCATAGTTATTTGGATTGTACGTTTGTCTCAATGCCATCGTCGGCAGGTTGTCAAGGATGTCGTGTTGACCATAAACCAAGCAATATGTCCCGTGGAGAAGGGAGTGACAAAGATCCACGAAACCTTCCACCGCAAATCAGTTAGCTCAGATAGAGAAGCAGACGAGTCAGAGTTAAAAGTCAAGCAACTCATTGATAAAAATCTTACTAGTGAAACTCACATTCCTTAGAACTGTAGGCCATTTCGACGGTCAAGATTATACAAGTCTGAAGCAAATGTCACTCTGAGAGGGAAAAAAAGGGCAGGTATGACAAAGCCCCAACTTTTCATCAAGCATCTCCTATACACCGTAGAGACAATTTATCGTAACAATAAAAGATTTCGAGACCCAAGTTTCTACTGTCCATCACCGTTAGAACAGCACAAGGTTACACAACAATCAAGGCAGCCGAAAATTGCTAGCCCGGTGCAGATTTGGGTTAGAAAAATTGCGCATTGGTTGTTCATATGGGAACAACACTGGATGCAGCGCATACAGCAGCAGTGCCTGAAAATGCTACCACAACAATTCGAAGCCGCCCTCACAAAAATCTCAGCAGCTTCCGGCAGTCTTGGTTCTTCACATCCTGGAGGAATGTTATCAGCAGTGGCAGTCAAGTTGCCAAAGCCGACACACAGGCTCTGTAGCGGTGTCACTTTCTGGCTTAAGGATTCAGCCATCTTCTGCGCTCGGCCGTCCTTTGATACCTGTTGTTTTATTTTCGGGACAATTCATCAGAAAGGGCAGATTTATGGCAATAACAAAAACGAGACTACAGGTTCTTGTTTCTCTCTTTAGCCTCTCCTTCTATACTCAAAATTCAACAACGAACGATTATAGCAGCACAGCACATATGGATCTTATTAAGAACTTGAATACCTCTTGTAGCCCATCTAGTAGTTTTTTTCCAGCCGTCTCAAGTAGAGTCATTTGTGTATACTCACAGACCACCCCGGTCTGTATGCTTAGACTTGCAGTCTGCCAAAAAAAAAAAAAAAAAAAAAAAAGCATCTTGTTACCGAGGCATTTAGGATATCGAAGTTATTTAGAGAAAATAATGAACCTCCCAATCATAAAATACCCAGATTTTTACACTTGAAGAATTTCATATTTTAAAACTACTGAAGAAATTTTTTCCACAAGCTGTTGTAGACTTTCTAGTTTGTTTACTAATAGAATCAATCAAGCAACGAACCCTGTCTTCAAGCTGTTTATTCTCTGAAAACCATGCCTGAGTAGTTAGTTGCTCGATCTGTTCTTTCGCAAGTACCTGTGATGGAAAGAAAAAATGATGATACTCATGAAAAATGGCAAAACTCAAAATTATAATTTGATTGAGCTCGTTACATTTTGCCTTACCTTGTCGAGTGGTATGTCCTTTGCATTATGTATTTTCAAGTCTATTAAGAAGTTACTTGAATCGGCTAGGACACCTTTAGCTTTGAAAGAGTCCGGGAAACTTCCCCGGTATCTGCCAGATACAATCAGTGGACCGTCGGACGAAAGGTCTGGAACGTGGGAAGGGAATACCTGCCAGAGAAATTGCAGGCAAAATAAACCAGCAGGACAGACGACATAGAATAAGTAAGAAGATTGTAGTTTAACAACGAAGTCATAAATTACGTGCTATCTTAACAAATTTAAAGGCAAAACACAACAAGCGCACCTCAAGATCATCGAGATTATCGAATGAGTCGAACGTTATATTCGAAAGAATCACAGATGAAGCTTTCGTAAGTAATTTCTCCAATCGAGCTTCCACCAAATCTGTCCCATTGGGAAAGGAATCAGAACCATGACAAATTCCAGGCAGAAAAGCAACTGTTACTCTCATACTAACTTTACTCAACATATATCACACGTATCATAAATGAAACACAAACTTCATAAAGATCATATTAAGTTTTGCAACATGAGTATAGAGAAAAGATTATTGTCCAAAAAGAGAAGTTGAAACCGACCTACGTCATAGGCGGAATCGTACTGGCCCCCGCTAATCATAGCAAGCATCCGCAAGAAATAGTGATTGCAGAATGTACCTAACACAAATACGAATGACGAGTTAACCACAAGTTATATAACACTAAAGAGACCCGGTCCCAAAACCTATATACGCGGGAAAAACAAAGATGTCTACCTAACTAATCACAACAATAAATGTGATTCAAAATAGAATGAGATAGATTATAAAATCATCAGAAATAAGGAATAGCTGTTTTGAAGATCCAAGAAATTACCTATTCCAAAGGTGAATATTCGCAGACGCTTTGATTCCCTGTCTTTTAGATGGTTTCTCATCAAATCACATATTTGTCTCTCATCTTCAACTGCTCCATCAGTAATAAGGAAAAGTATAGGAGTTGAACCCCGAGCATTAGATAGCATCTCTATTGCCTACATCGAAGAAACAACAAGCAAAAAAAAAAAAAAAAAAAGAATCCGAGGTAACATCGTACGGCATTGGATACCCCAAAAAAAAAAAAAAGAAAAAAGTTTGCAAAGAAACAAATGGTAATGAGAAAAGACCTTGTTCAGTGGAAGCAAAATATTTGTTCCTCCACCAGCCACAAAATTTGTGCTCATCCATTCATTGGCCCTTTCAACTGCCTCCTTGGTAGCTAATTCCATCGATGTCGAGAACAGATAGGTCTCTCCGTTAAAAGCTATAATGCTAAATGAATCGTCTGGATCAAGTTTAGAGAGAGCTGCAGATAGTACATTCCTAGTGTTATCAAGTGGCTTCCCCCGCATGCTTCCGCTTATATCAACAACAAATACTATATCTTTTCTGAAGACCTATAAAATCAATAAAAAAAGGAGGATGTATACGAAGACTTAAAAAAGAATCACAGAAATCTCGAAGACAGCCAGAGGCTAATGAAATATATAACCAACCTTCCTATTCTGTTCACTTCCTGGGTATAGATAGACACAAAACAACTCTCTTTGATCGAATGCAAGCACTGGTGGAGATTGTAAGAAAACAGCGCCATGAATGCTACTTGAAGTGACCTAAAACACAAAAGAATATCAAAAAAATCTCGTTTGTAATCTGAACTTGGAAGGTAACTTCGAAGAATATCCACGCATTTAACTTCAAATCATTTTATGTTCCTCGATCCATATCTGGATTAGTTTTAGCTATACAAAACACATATGTTGGCATACACGGATACAAGTCTTACCCCGTATGAGAAGCTAAAGTCTGTATTTGACCAAGAATAGATTTCAGATTCGTAAAAGAAGCCCAATTTTCCTGCCTGGCGCCTCACTTCCTGGAAGTCGGAGGAAAAATGACCAAAGCACTTGATAAGATAAACTACTTGTTAGAACAAAAGAAAATGGAAATGAAATCAAGAATGCACCTTCAAAGGATGACTGACTGTCTTGCATAACACTTCAGTTCCAGTACCGACATTCACGTTCAACTGGATCTTCTCTTTCTTTGATATTTTTTTTACAACAGGAGTGACATATTCAGGAAAAGTAAAAGGTATATCCAAAGAGTACTGGCCGTCCCTGTACAGTAATTTCTGAGACCAACTAATTTTTACAGAGAGAATGGAACCCCCATCAACCTTTAAAGAACAAAAACAAGAAATTCCAGTGAAAATTCAAACGTAAATGCAATTTAAGAAGCAAACAAGTTGACCCTCGAAATACTTTGATATTATTATCACATACAACTAGTTACCTGTGGTACTGTCAAGGTAAATATATGGGATGTCAAAAAACCTCCATTTGCTGGGGATGCCTTTTCTATATCCTTATTGTCTTCCATTTTTACGAGTTGGGTGCGATAAGATTTTCGAGAAATGTCAACCTCAACACCTCGAATTGAACCCTGTTAGCCAAATAATATAAACACACTGAGAACAGGAAAAGAAAAATGAATCATTTCTAGTTCTAACAATAAACAAAGATACAATCAACAGAGAATTCTTGTTTCGCACATCATTTTGGATTAGAAATATTCATTTCATTTCAAGTCCAAATCTACTTTTTCACTTTTTCAAAATCACATCGCACTCATTTTTTCTTTTCCGAACGCCTACTCCTTTTAGATTCTCATTTCGAAATTATCTTCTTTTCTTTCCAAAAGGGTTTGCCGGTCGGCTTAATATACAACCAGCGAACAGTAAACTGAACTTGTTATAGATTTCCATTTCAGAAAAGAAACACATCAATTCATTTTTTAAAAGTAGTCTTTAGTCATTCATCAAAATTTCTCTAAACCAATTAATTATTCAGCAGAATAAAAATTAACAAAAAACAGTCAGCTAAAGTGCAGTAGTCTCAAAGTAAACTATGAGGAAGAATCTACAGCCGCAAAGTCGAAAACTTTCTAATTTCATTCATATAAATTAGCTTCTCCTACACAATAACTCTAATCTGAGACACACGGTCCCACAATTCGCCAACTCCAATAATTAAAAAAAAAAATTGCAAGCAAAACTCAACGACCCAAAAAAAAAAAAAATCGGATTTTTTTTTTTTTTTTTCCAATTTGATTGAAACTACGAACCTGTTCGCCCATAGGAACGGCAATACGGCAAGCGCAGCTCTTGCTTCCCATGACGCAATGGACTCTCCACGATCCGCTAACCCTAACGAGTGCCGTGTCCAGATGACAGTCGGCCTCGAGCTCGACGCCGTGCATCTGGAGCGGAATCAGTGCCGGCGGGTCGCACCTGCCGTGCACGTGAGGCTGGTAGCTCGGGATGTCGGGGTTGTCGACGATCGCAGGGTCGTATATCACGGCGTAAACCATCGGCGCCTTTGGGAGGAGGCTTCGCGACGGCGACCTCTCCATCAGCTCCGGCGTTGGCCGGGAAGAAGCCGCCCCCCGGTCCTTCCCGAAGTACAGCCGCTTCGAGAGCCTCAGGCCGTCCTCGACGGCCTTCGCGAAGTCGTCCGCCATTTTCGCCGATTCGCAATGGAATTCTCGACCGGAAAAAAAAAAAAAAGTAATCAAACAAAAGAAATGAAAAAAGATGGAACTTTTTTGGTTCTCTTGCTTTTTCTTGTGAACGAACGAATATTATTGTTTGTAGGGAATCGTAGAAATACGTTTCTTCTGATACAAGGTTTTGTTTGGATTGATCAGTGATGTTTGATCTATAGTTCCGATGCGTACGAGTTTCGTGTGTCGGGTAGGCAAAAAGGCCAAAATAGGCACCAACGGTCAAATGCCACGTCAGATACCATTATTTTTTATTTTATTATTATTATTTTCTTTTAGTGAAATGACCTTACCTTTTGGGGCATTGGATTAGCGTATTCACCTCAATAGCCTTTTAAACTGTATTTAATTATTAACTGGGCAACGTTGTTGTTTTTTTCTTCTTTTTTTTTTTTTTTTTTTGAATCGGGATGTGAGAGTTTTAAATCTACACTTTATAATAAAATCGAATATGAAACTACTACTAAATTATGTAAGTGTGCGTTTGGTTGATTAGTTTGAGTTGAAATATTTTAGTTATAATAGTAAATTTTTTTGAATTTTCAAAAAAGATAAAAAACTTTTTGAGAAAAAGACAAAAATTTTTTGGGAAAAAAACAAAAAAAAATACGGTTTGAGTTGAATGGAGATGATAAAACAAACAAACCTTAAGTATCTTAATTCTCAAACTGTTAATCAAAACTTTTTTTTTAACACCAAATAGCGGCACAAGTCCTCTAAAAATATAGCGCAATAAATAATATTGCATTTGGAAGATGCAATCATTCTAAAATATATTTCAATAAATTGTATATCT